>JAZDUA010000418.1:515000-810000 GCA_038098605.1 Gryllus longicercus | reverse complement strand
GAAAATGGATACCTAGCTTCGGTCGAATCCGAAGAGGAACTGAACGCTATAATCGACATGCTGCAAAATAAAGGAAAGAAGGACAAGAGTGTACTTTGGAACACAATATACTTTGGAGTTCGCACAGGGAAACCTGTTACAGTTTTAGGTACGTATATTAAAATTTATCGACCTTTTATTCATTCCTAAAACTTTAAATTCATAGCATGTGCAAGCACGATAACTCGTAAGCTCTTTTTATAAATACGAGGTAATTAATATTGAGGATGATATCCGAATCCCTAAATTGACACTTTGATATTTCCTTGGCATTTCGTCGGTACTCCCATTGCTTCCTGATGTAATACACTAGAAACAGGGACTTAGATACCGTTCACAACTGCACCTAGAAATGTTAAATATTAAAGCCCATTTAACTCTGAACACTGATAAAAATGTCAACATTTACAGATATTTATGATAATGTGGTGGTAAATTTTAAGCAGAAGGTTTCGCCAACATGATCAGTTCAAACACAATAATTTCTCGATATTTCCACAAGATGACAACTCTGTTCCCTCCCCCTCCCCCTCCCCGTTCTCCTGCGATATTTTCCTTCCTTTCTCACCCCTTAACACAAAATACTCTCACCGCTTCAGCAACGACATCAAAAAGTGAAGTCAAAACTGAATCAACACGAAGTCGCCTTCATGGCTGTAAAATATGTTTACTCATGATCTTTTTGCAACCTGGCACTTGCATTTATTGATTTTATTGTATATATTTGTGAATGTGTTGTTTCAACAATTTATTCAGTATAAATAGTTTATACAATTTTATGTAATGTAGACAGTATGAATGTGTATCTTACCATTCAATTTAGCTAGAATTTTGAAGTTAATCGTATTCTTAAATTAATTATAAACTTGTCAATGGAATCGAAATTTTTACAGTTAATGTGAGTATACTGTTGCCCAATATTTGATTTGTGTTTTTCTGATATTTTATTGTTTGTATGTCTAGTATTTGAAGATGGAGGAAACAATGCACTTCCGAAATGTTATTAGCGGTTATTTGGTAGATGTGTAAAATTGTGTTTTGGGAATATCCGTTTAAAACTTTGAAAATTTGAGTGTTATTGTTATAGATATATGTATTGACTGAAAATATGTTCCCACCATTGATTAAATCAATTTTCACAAACCCCACTGATTAAAAAAGTCAAGAAGCAAGGCAGGTAGAATTCCTACCTTAATAAAAAGAATCTTACGAGAATTATGTGGGTGGATTTTGCTTATTATTCGTATAACTCTTATCTATAATCTAAAAGTCTGGGTGTTGTAGGTCTTTTTTTCTGAATATTTTCAAATTTTAGAGAATAAACTTTCGAGAAATACACACGAAAAGTATGAAGGCTCTCTGGACTTGAAAGAATTCTGGACGCACAGGGTAATGAACTTAATTGTGTTCAATTCATTTAAATGGACTTTAAATTTGAGGCTTCACTAAACTGAGAAGTCCTAAAATGATGTTACCTTGACACCAGTTAATTGCACATCGTTCATTTTCAATGCAACATGTAATTGTTTATTTGAAATAGAAATTACATTGATACAGATTTTCCTCCGTTTATTATTAATTTGTGATTATGAAACCAATTCGAAAATCTGATACGGTAATTTTTACTGGTTCTTTAATGTAAGAATTACTTGTATCATCAGCAAAGATAATTGTTCTTTCTTTTAGAAACGTAGGCTAAGGTAACTTTGAAAGTTAAATGTTATGAGCAATGGCGTCAAATGCTATTGAAAGATTTCAAAGTATTTTAATTGGTGTATTATTTTAATTCATTGATGAAGCGACATCTTTAAGACAATTATTTTTAAAGAGGGAAATAGAAAATTATAGTAATAAACTAAATGAGTGCATAAAGAGGGGTATAATGCATGACTAGTTTGTTAAAAAACACGAGCGATGAGAGAAGCGAGTTTTCTTTTATGCCACGAATGAAATTATTCTCCTTTATCTACATGATACGTTTAATATTGTTTCGTTTCCATTTAAGAATAATTTTAATTTTGGGAAAATCAAGCACATCTTTACCGCTCAAGGCATTCATTTGATGATGTATTTGTATTGTTCTGAAAAGATATATTTTAGTGGGCCTTGCAATGTGTTTGTTTGAAAGAAATATTTGCAAATCGAAGGTACTGAACATATTGCCAATAAAATATTAGAAGAAGCTGACAAAGTCATGAAAACATTACTTCCCACGAAACGTTAAGCGGGTATGAGAACGAATACAACATGTATAAATATTGGGAAGTAAAAAAAACTACTCACTTCAGTTTTGCTACAGCGGACTTTAGAACAGGTAAACGGAACTAACGTAGACATTTTCTACATCTGTAATCCTAAGTCGAAATGTTTTACATTTAATTTATAGACGTTATATATTTTATGTTGCTCCTCTAGTCAGCTAGCTTATCGTTTACTTCGCCATTTTAGTTTTATTCATTCGTTGTAGGTCTGCGCTACAGTTTCTTTATTAACAGATTTGGCTCTTTTTTCTGAATTCCGATTGGTAGGCGTGGAGTTTTAATTGCACGCTTTCCATTAACAAAGAGATAATAAACGATTTTTCATAGAATTAATGATCATATTTAGTTAGCTAAACAAAAAAGACAATAACTATTTACAATCAAAAATATGACTGATTGTAGTACTTCTTTTTTTCAGGAGATCTTGTACAAGAGAGTGGATTCAGCCGTTGGGGAAAATACTCATCACACCACACCTGGGATGAATCATTGTGTTTCTGGGTAGATTATAAATTGCTTCTACACTCCATTGGCTGTTCTAAATATGATTTCATCGGAATGAATTACCTGTGTGAAATTGTTTCAAGTATCGTTTATGAATAGATCTCCTGTTTTCCAACAGGATTGTAATAGAAATAAAAAATGCTGCCAATGTTATGCCAAAATACGTGTTTTTTTTAGATACTACATAAAAAAATTTCTTTAAAAATTAATATAAAAGTTGCACGTTGTCAAAAAATGATAAATATGCACGTCATCCGACCCCGCTAGCCGCCGGTGGGTCTGCGCCTGACCTCACCACACAGCGGGGGAAGATCACCTACACCTTAGGAGGAAAACCACATGCACTACACTTAAGAGAATAAAGACCCTAATAGTCCACGTGCCCTGAATCACTAACAATCAATCAGCGCCCAACACCCTGACAGTACATGCACCGCGTGGGGGCCTTACAGTATTAAGCGATCTTACATTTATATAGTGAAATTACTTTGTGCAACTCAGCAAAAAAGGAGAGGAGATAGCCCGTATGGTCGGAATTAGCATTCACATTTGGAAGATCCACAAGATCGATGCTTTAAAATTTTACTCAGTATCCAATTTGCAGAGTTCGCAATTTACAACTGGCCTCGGAAGAAATACAACTCATTTTCTTCAAGGTGAATGACGACTGTTACCTTTCTACGCGCGTTTAGGTTACTGGGCCAGAATTCCAATTTAAATGACTGCAAAATGGGTTCTTAATTGTAGGATAAGCCGGTTGTAAAGGGTAAATATATTGCAGACCAAGGTCCTTGAAAAATAAGTCACTCCAAGGAAAATAAATGCAGCTTTGAGTTGGACATTCCCTCTACTCGTCAATTATCATGAAAATGTGGAATCTGGATCTGTGCATATTTTTTTCTTAAATCTTGTACATCAATACTTTCTCAAAAGATAATTATTACAAGAAGTTATACGTAGATATATGCCTCTTGGATGGTCTGATTTATCTGACCCGAAAATGCCGTCCAATGCAACTTTTTTATAAGAAATTGCATCGTGTTGATATTTGCCCCTGGTTGTTAGGCAACTCCTCACGCGGAGGTGTCGTGCACGCACACGAAAGTCCTCGCGGCAGAACGTTCCTGTCCTTTGGCTCGAGAGCCAAAGCTACGGTTCTTGGCCGACCCGCATTGACCCAGCCTCTCGGCCATGGAGCAAGGGTTGCGTGTGGTTAGCAAGAAGACGGCCCTTCACTGTATATTTTCGTTTCATAACCTTACGGTGGGATTTCTCATCGTCATACAGCAATAGATACTGGACATTTGTAAGGAAAGACGCACAGTTATAATTTTGTTAAGAAAGCATCAGCGCTAACCAACGAGCCGTCGAGGGATTAGAACGTGACCATAAAGTTAAAATCGCGTTTTCATGTTGTTATCAAGTGTAGAAAGCTAAGACAGAAATATTATTTGCATCCCTTTCTATTTCTTACATCTTTTTTTTCCTTTTGACAAAAGTTGGTAAAATGAATCACAGTGAACGAGAATTAATTAATGCGGAGAGTAAATCAAGTACTCATAGTTGGGAAGAATGTTACACTATAGTTCTGAAGGTAATTGAATAGAATATTAAAGCAAAAATGTTGGATAAAAATAATATTCACATTTGACATCTATATTTATATAATATTCCTCTGCTGTTATACAAAAAGCTTGTAATAACTATAATTTAATAATTATAGTATACTTTAAAACGTCGGCAACAATAACAATGTTTTCAATCAAATTTCTTTATAGACACTCTTATCTTATTTCCTCACACTTCTTGGATAGTTATAAATCTAGTGCCAAAGGTCCTATGTTTGACACTGTTGTAGATCGTCGAAATAACATTAAATGGGGAATAGACGCGCCAGCCTCAGTACCGGTTTAGAGCTCACTATTTTTCATACGGGTAGATATATTTACAACTCTTCGAGGCTCTCAACATCTTTCCAGGAAAGATTTATTCACGTCGCTCGCCACTTATCTTCCTACTGCTTCCTGCCTTTCTCGAGAACTTTTGTCTCAAAGCAAAAGGGGCGCGACGTATGGTAACTGAGCCACCTCGCGTCTCCTTTTGTCACCGCTGCTTGTCCCGCAGTTCACAAAACGCTGATTTGGGAGCACAGAAAACGATTATGCTTTCACTCACACACTCTTGTGTTATTTAGGTTATGTCTTTCACTTTAGTGTACTATGTATTTTATTCCAATTTGCGTGTTTATTGTAGATTCTTCTTTCGGATCGAGCCTTTATATTTTTTCTGTTTATTATAAATACTCGTGAGAAATGCCCTCGGTTGCTCGTTGGGTAGAGTGTTCGCTTTCCACAAGCAACCCCCGGTTCGACTCCCGGCCGGGGCAAAATTATAACTGTGCGCTTTCCTTCCAAATGTCTCAGTATCTATGCTGCGTGACGACGAGAAAGCTCACCCTAAGGTTATGAAGATCAGTATATACGTTGGAAGGATGTCTTTGTGCTAACCACACGAACCCCTTATCCTATGGCCGAGAGGCTGGTCTAGTGCTGGTTGGCCAAGACCTGTATCGGACTGTCGAGCTAAAGGACTTGTGTGAATTGTGCATTAACTATTTTTAAGATTACTTATGCATTTATACTACGTTAACATATTTGGATTTAATTACATTTACGCATTAATTACATTATATTACTTTGTACATTTTTTGCAATCTACTATTTATATTATTTTATTTTCATTATTTTAAAATGTTTAGTAACAGAGAATTTCTTATATATAATGTTGAAGAAACAAAAACCACATCAATATGTTCAAGGTGAGAAGCTATAAACCCATGAAATATATTTGTTTGGTTACGTATATAAGTTTTTTATAGTTTATAGTTTTATAGTTTATTTATAGTTTTATAGTTTATTTAAAAAAGATACATCGAAACTACTAAATCATTTGTTCTTGTTTCTACAGTTCTTTTATAAAATTTAGAATAAACACGTATTTATTACAGAAACAACGGACTGTTTTGTTAAACCCCGCGCTCCGCAAGCCATTACGAAACACGACGCGTCTCCTGTCGGGTATTTAATGAGAACTTTGCACACCTTCACTTGAAGGATTTTGCATTATACTCGTGTTTAGTAAAATTGTGGTTCGAATTCTACATTCGTAAATTATTGGAATACATTACTTATAACTATACTGTAAGAAAAGTAATGCTCAGGACTTACCGGCCATTGGTGCCAATTGTTATAAATAACTTGCAACAGCACTCACCTGAAACCAAAATACATTTTAGATTAAATTTTGTACTTTTTAAATTCAACGCACTTTCATGTGGCAGTTATAATTGAAGTTTAGCTGCAAAATATTACATATATTTAACAATTTTGTAATATTAACACTATTACAAAATTACTATTGTGGTTATCATCAACATGTATTGTTGAAGTCGTAGGCTTCCGCGGCCAGTCATATGCGTGATCTGGGGTGTCCGGGTGACGCCGCGTCGAAGGTTGTGTTGCCGACGTTTCGACCATCCTGTCGTGGTCTTCCTCCCAGCATACCAGCCCTAAGGAAGACCACGACACCCGGACCACGTCACCCGGACAGCCCTGATCACGCAACATGTATTGTTACTGCGGTATTACACAACTAAACCTCAATTATATCACAATAAAATAATGTAATAAATTCACAAATCCATGAAAACAATTATCAAACTGCAGAGAAGGGAAAACTAAGTCGCCCCCTTGACAATTGTTCTCTTCTTAAAAGTAACATTCGAAAAATTCGTAAGACCTGCCTGCACAGTGCGCACAGGCTGCATTGAATGTACCAAGTTGAGTAGGAGAAGCAAAAATTAAATAGGTGCAAAATTTGACATCTAGAAATTCTCGAGGTAAAGCGTTACGTTGAAGAAAAAAGTTGACATTTTGTGAATATTAAATTTCTGAATCTGGGAGACTCTTTACATATTCTCTATGGGTTCATTTTTAGGTTTAATTTAATCGAGAGTACTAAGGGTACTTCGTCAAAAATGACAGTTTGAAATCAATCTTCCACACTAATAATTCATTATTATGAATAGTAGATCACAGTTTAAGTTTTGAATCTGAATTTAAGGTTTATTCGTTTCAAATTTCTTTTAGAATCGGTAGTTGGTTTCCAAAGTGAGATTCGCGGTCCTCTAGGGGTCCGCGAAATGATTTTAAAGGATACCCTAAAAGCCTTCAGTTGAAATTTTGGGCTATTTGCAATTGTTGCCAATTCGAAGACTTCCTTACGATAGACATTTAGAGACGGGAGTTCTATAGAAATTCTACAGAAATCAAATAACTCAAGTTCAGGAACGATTCGCTTCGAGTAGCAAATTAGTGACTGTTTCGACAACGTACACCAAGTCACATATGAGAGCAAGTAGCGGTCGGGCGATCTAAACAGCTTCATTGCAAGGCCACGGAGAGAAGGGCACTCTCATCCAGTCGGGAGCTCCATTATGACTAAGAGTGGATTTTAATGACACGGTAGTTTTTTCTTTTCACTTTAGAACAATGACTGTTCACGCTGCGAAATAGTTGAATAAAAGTTTGGGAGAGCAGAGCATTGTTGATGAAAATGAAAATGACAATGGAACATCGCCTCTTCCATCGCAGTAGTTCTTTCGTCAGACAAGAATGTTCTGGAAAATAAATGACACACAATTTAAAAGTATTGTTACTTGGCGAAAGAAACAAAGAGTATTGAAGTTGTCACAGTTACCTCTGCTCAAACGAAAACTGCTCTTTCCTTACGAATTCCGTGCCTTTAGCTACGTGTTTCTATTACATACAGTGCCTGACACACTCTGGGTCGAACCTTAAAAACGTGCAAAACGCTTCTTTCCGCACTCCTTGTCGTGACAAGGCGATCAGCCGTCTGATATAGAAATTCTCAGCATTTCGTCCTTGCCGAATTTACGCGGGAGTGGAGAATCTTTCCCCAGGAGCTGGTGCGATCTTTCGGTGACGCTCCGCACTAATAGAACAAGTTGAAATCGACTTCAAGGAACTTGCACGAAGAAATGAATGTTTGGACACCAGAGAAGAAATTCGCGCGGTTTTTTGGAGAAAATTAAGACTATCTCGAAGGCGCCAAGTTTAAAATGCATAGTCTTTTCCTTTGAAACGCCTTCAAAGAACATCAAACGCCCTGTTAAGAAAAGGCGCCAAATTCGAAGTAATTTGGCCGGCAATTGTCAACAATGACTTTTTGCGGATCACCAGTGGAAATCCTCAACATCAAAACACTACGTTGTACGAAAATCGGTAACATACTCAAATATTCCAAACACTACATTAAGAAGAAAATAACAAATTATTATCACAAGATTAAGAATTGGTCATTCTTCTCTCACCTACTCCCATTAATAACAAAACGACCCAGCCACCTGTCAATGATGTGGAGGAATGTTATGTACCTCTCACATTATCCTTCGAGGTTTAAGCCTCCAAAATCTAAAAAACTCTCTTGCGATCAAAAACCACACAAATAAAATATTTAATTCAATTGCAGGTTTCAAATCAATTTTAAAATATCTTAATACAATGGTCTGGATACAATGATCTGAATTAATGCAAATACGTATTGTAGTTAATATGTCTGTTCGTTACAATTTATAAAATGTATCTCTTGTGTAAATTAATATTGGCCCTAATTACCTTAGCTGTTTCTACAGCGACCTACAATAAATAATTTTAAAAAATGTCGTTTATTATGGAAATTAATTGTATGTTATGGCAAAAGAAAGTGAACAATTTTTATGCATTTTTTTGTTGCATTTTTCGTTGATTCATACTAGTGAGTAATTTTTGCCTTTTTCCGTCCTTTTAATGCACTTTTGCTGACTTCATCGATTTAATATAATTTTAATGGTACTTGCTTTAAATAATATTTACGACTTGCAACAAATGTCCACAGGATTCCTGAGTAACCTATTCAATTTCTTCGCTCAGAAATTGTATTGTCAACCGCTGTGAATATGTGACATCAATCAGCGCCATTGTCTGTTCAGCCGATTTCGGAATAAGTGAAGACAGAGATTTTCGGACAAATAACAGTCCAAACCGAAATTTTCAAAGCTAAGTCCACTGGATTGAATGGAAGTCTCAATTACATCACTAACATACCCAACTGCTTAAGTTGTTCCACCTAACAGTTTTTGATCACATTTTTTACATTTTTCTTTGCCTTTAGGTCATTTTATTGATCAATTTTGGCGATGTGTTAGATCATCAAAATCCATCCGCTAGTTACGACGTACATTTTTGGTACTGGAGCTCCCGGTTGGATGGCTCTCTTCGTTCAGCTGGTGACCTTGAGGGCCGACGCCCACGGGCGGGGGTGGGCGGGGGGCGGGGGGAGCGGGGGGGGGGCGGGGCCGGGACGAACCGCCCTCGCCCCTTCGTCACTCGACCTCTGACGCATCCAACGCAGAAGGCAGAAACGCAGGTTCCGTTTCCAAATAAAAAGCGGTAATTTTTCCCTCGAGAGCATTTATCTTTGTATCGGTCTCGCGAAAACACGTTTCTAGAACAACCTTGGCCCGACCAAGAGAGGCACTCCGCAATGGCTGTAAAGTTTAATGGTTGAAAGACTGCTTCTTCGCTAACGCCCAATGCCTAGATCTACGATTATCTGCACATGTTAAGCGTTTCTCATTTGCTGTTGCGTTCAAAACTACTGCAATTCGGTAATACCAGTAAACATACATGTGAGAGCGTAGGCTTCCGCGGCCGGAGTCAGTATTAACTTGTCTGTCTGGGTACATACAATATATATATATATATATATATATATATATATATATATATATATATATTGAAACGCGGAAGCGTTTCCATACGCAATCAAAGACAAAGTGTACAGGAGTATAATTACAACTCATTTTGAACGGCGCGTCATAGCGGCAGGTGCGAGGACGCACGGTGGGGGAAGAGTGAACGGTCGCCGCCGCCGCGGCCTAGCGAGAGAGGGGGGGATTCCGGCCGTTACAAGCCGAGCGGCGACGGTTGGACAGTTGCGAGGAGACGCCGAGTGGAGACGGCCGTAGAGGACAGTTGCTGAGAGCGGGTAGAAGAAAGTGGCCGGAAAAAGACGGTTAGTTGTAAACAGAGCAGGACATTACAAAAGACGAAGAACGTTCAACAGTGTTAGATTTATATAATCGCTGATTAGAAGCCGGTAATTTATGGAACAGTGCATAGTGTAATGAACGCCGGTACGAAGTGTGATCACGTGCATAGCGGTTGCGAGAGGGAAGCCGAACAGAACCGAGGAAGGGCGCAGTAATAATTCGAATGCATGGTATGAACGCAATGGACATCCACGAGATGCTGTGATTGCGCGTGTGGGTGCGAATGCGGAAACATCCGAGGTTGCGGCCGAGGGATTCTCGTCGCCGCCTCTGCAGACCAGCGAGGCACGTGTCTGCGTCATCAACCGCCCGGGGACGCCGAGCCGCGGTCGCCGTCGCCGTCGCCGCTCGGTCAACGGTCGCCGTCGCCGTGGGTGAGCAGCCACGACAGTCGAATTATTAATGGGGCCCCAAGGTATGATAAGATCACATGGTTGATAGAATCTTGGTACCAAGACATCGAGGTTTTATGCATGTAATCAGGTGTATTAGACGTTGATTCATGAATAAATCGTATTTGTGTTTATACTAATTTACTACTTTGATTTACCAATGTATTATCGAGTTCCTCAGAAGACCCATTCACGAGCAAGACACCCGTCCTTTATAACCTTTAGATTTGCAGTGGAAAGTACCGACAATCAGGTACGTCACAATATATATATATATATACATATATATATATATATATATATATATATATATATATATATATATATATATGCGTGTGTGTGTGTCATTTATAGATCCATTTCAATACCTGTATTTCCCATATTATTTTCTCATCGACACTGGCTCATTATCTCAAAAACTATTTAAGCAAGTGCTTAAGAACTTCTCTAAATAAAGCAGATTAAAATATAATCCAAAAGACACCCTCTTAAAATTAAACTAGCAATTCTACGAATCTGATAGCCGTTATATTATACTTATGTATTCTTGAGACCCAAAATTTCTTCCCCCGCACCTGCTGACATGAATTGTATTCTAAATAAGCAATAGAAACGAGTTTTGTTGACAAAATATGGTTATGGAAATATTCATTACCGTGTAATGAAGAATATTTTGCATCGATAAACAAGCTACATATTAGACATAATACTTTTGTCAACAAAATCAAAAACTGAACTTCTCTCGCATTTAGGAAAATGAGGACTTAGGGAAACGAGAGCGGATAATCGTCTCCTGAACATATATATGCGACTCTCACAGACAAGCAATCTTTATAAATGAGGTCTCTAAATAAAGATAATTTCACGGAGTCATGACGAATTGCATTTTGACTTTAAAATGCGAAAGATTTGTTGAAGTACACGCATCTAAATATTCATTTCAAATGCAATACGCAACGCTCGACAGCATTCTCAAAATCTATTGTGATGTCACCGAATATTGATGATGAAATAATTATTAAACTTCCCACTTTCTTCTTATAAAATGCGACGAGGAGCCGGTGGGTGCGAGCGTGTGGTCACGTTCTGCTCCAAGAGGCCTCGATTAGACACACCCTCCGCTGCACCATTTCTTTGCCCATGACTGCAGCCGGGGAGGCACGGACTGATTTGGGACCTACCCCTTGTTTATGACCTGTTCAGTGCTTGTTCACCGGGAAAGCACTGGCCCACCCCCTCGAACTCGCCCGCCCGTCCACCTACTAATCACTGAATTTTAAGTTAGGGGGAATCCCGGGCCCCCGACGAAGCGACGTACAGCGCTGCACGTGCATTTTATACATAAAAAGAGCGAGAAACAAGGAGAACTTTCCGTTCGGATCGCTTAACACGCGTCGGGCGATTGGCCGAAATCCTTCTTCAATACAATAACTTTAAGCCAAGGGCCAGCCGTGTTATCAAAATCTTGGAATCTTCTAGAACTTTTGGGCGTAAAAGGAGAGGATAACCGAGGCCGCCGGAGACTTCTTCTCAGACCACCGCCCGCTCCAGTACTTGATTACCTGTTAAACCCGGCACTTGACTTCATTTTAGAATGCAGTGATGCGCGTTTTAAACTTTACTGTTAGTTAAACCGCCCTTTGGAACAAATGTGTGGTAAAGTTTCACCCACATTTGCTTGCGTAACTGGAAAATTTGAAGGACACATGTTTCAAAATTACGCTACACGGCTTTCGAACTTCGCAATTCCGTAAAATTACGACAAATATTACGAAAATTTGTCACCGTTATCAAAATGAACTGAATTATGAGCGACTGCTGCATCGTATCTGAAAGTGAGAGATGAGAAATATTAGTGGACGCGACTGCGGGGAACTGTGTTGTGGGTAGCGGGTCAGCCCGCTTCCTGCTGCTAGTGTGGTGTCTTTGCCGGGGCAATAAATCACAGAAGTGAACCACACAATATTGACCCGTTACCAGAAGGAATGTTCCTGGTCACCACCACCGCTGGCCTGATAATTTGATATCTTATTCGGTGTAATGCACCAGTAGCCTACGAGAGCATACAAGCGAGCATGCCGCCCCTCCCGTCTCTCTTGTGTAAATCACTAGTAGCCCTAATTACCTTGGCTGTTTCTACAGCGACCTACAATAAATAATTTAAAAAATATCGTTTAGTATGGAAATTAATTGTATGTCATGGCAAAACAAAATGACAGGACATTGATGCACAGACATCCAGATATCGCCAACATTTAAATCGTGCGTCCGGATTGTGATCGTTGGCAGAGTGACTTGCGCTATTGTTTCAAGAATTTTAAATTTGCTTGCTTTTTTAAGTGAATGCACGTAGTATTGTAAATTGCGCGTTTGGTTTTTGTTGTTAATTTATTTCAAGATATTTGAATTTAGTCAATTTAAAAAGTTCTTTGTGTAGTGCCATAACTCAAGTTGACCCCTACTACCTCTGCTTATCCGTGCGAGAACTCTCTCATGTTAAACCCCCACACACTTCCCCGTTCTTCTATTTCCATTCTAAGAGGGAAAGCTGCAAACGAAACGTATTTATTTGTTTGCAAATGTATAAAACTTCCACTGTACTAACACAAATAAAAAAACAATGCAATTTATGGGGAAAAGAAATTTTCACTGAAAATTTATTCGGTATTATCGAGAGATTACTTGGAACAATAAACAACACTTCCTTAAAAATATTTGAAGTAATTATTAAGTATTCTTTGACAGATTTTCGCTTTTTATGACAGTCACAAAAATAGTAAAACATATTTTTACTATTGAGAAAGCTACGTGACTGAGCACGCTGACTTGAAAGTTTAACCGAGTCAATGCTGATAACTAAAACACTGGTCTAGGTAGAACACAAACTAAACCTAACAAGACACATCTTCACTCTTCACTGCACACCCACATCCCTCCACAATGAGGTACTCAGCCCTTGTAAACCTCGTCAAAACGTTAAATAAACGTTTTCACTACGTCACGTAAACGTTTCACTACGTCACTACTTCACGTAAGACAAACAATCTTCATCGGAATAAAGCAGCTATTTATAGTACTGCTTCTAGTTGTTGCTGCGCACGCGAATCTTTAAATAATAATTATGCAAATAAACCTCGTCAGTCTCCGCAAACCACGGTGTACACGGAAAACGTAAATATTATAAGATAGAAGAATGTTAGCCTTCTAAGCGCGTAGTCACAAAGATGGCCACCATTAACAAGGATTTAGGTGGCATTGCAAGTATTCGAGAAGTACCGAACCAGTAATAATGCAATAGAAAGTCCAATAATATCTCATCCTGCAGATTACGATGTGAGGAACGTTTCTTTGAGCCCTTTAGCCTAAAAGTTTAGTTTTATGGTTCAAGAATGCTTTGTTTAGGAGTTATTTAACGCTTATATATGACAGAGTGTAGCGTGTTGCATTTGACATGAATATTTATATGCGTTTTTTTAAAACAAATCCTTCATATTTTTCAAGCCAAAATTCAATTTGTCACTTGAAATTACATTTCTTTAGAAACCTCATTTATAATGAGTGTTAGAAGCGCAAAAGGTATACACACTACTGAAATGATATAGATAGATGACGGGAGACGACGATTTCTGTGTACACAGTGGTTTGCAACGACTGATAAGGTTTATTTGCATAATCACTAATTCAAGATTATGCAAATAAACGTAAATACTCTCTCGACAACAAATAGAAGAATTAATAGTTGCTTGAAACCGATGGAGATTGCTTGTTATGTGTATAGTTCAACCGTTCATTTATCGAATGTAAGTATTCACATTCTCGTTTATGTGAAAAGTTTGTAATGTATCCTACAGAATCTGCAGAGTCACTAATCTACAGAATCAGCATATGTAAGTGAAATTACAGTAATTACTTTATACTCTAGGCGATTATATTGCACGAGTGTACCTCTCAGTTTGGTAATAAAGTTAAATAATATTCCGAAGAGTAAGTTTAAACTTCTCCTATCCTATATTTTTGGATGGATTTTCGTAAGTAGCTTTCACAAAGTAAAAAGCTTTTGTAATATTTTTGTGACTATCAAAGAAAGCTAAAAGCTGACGGTCTAGGAAGATTGTATAAATACTTAAATGCTGTTTTTAAGGATGTGTTGTGAATTAATCCAAGTACATGTCTATAATAGATAATAAACCTTTATTCAAAATTTTTTTCAAACGTCAATTTGAATTTTCTGCATTTTTATTTTAATCTGTGGCACTCTAAACATCGGAAGTTACGTATTTAATTTTTTAAGTAAATAAATACGTTTCGCTAGCAACTTCCTCTCTTAATATGGAAAAGGAAAGATAGGGAAGAGGGTGTTATTTAACATGGGAAAGTTCTCGCGCAGGTGCACTAGTGCCATACTCATTCACTGTGAGACACTAGTCTTAAAGACTGCACAACTAAAGCACTTAGCCTTTCAGAGTTGAGTTATTCTGGATATTGTTACAGGAAAACCAAATCTTTAAAAATTTCATGGAAATTTTGCAACTATTAAAAAGAAGGAAAACACCAAAACCGATGTATTGCTCAGTAGTCTTTGGAATAGAAAACAGTACTGACAAATACATGATAAAAATGCATAGGTTTCGAAAACGAGCACACGTTACAGAAAATTTTGTTTCAATAGTGGTAAGAAAGAAGAAAATAAGAGATACTTAAGACAGTAACCTAAAATTAAGGCATGTGTTTAGAAAAAATGAATAAAGTGTGAAATAATATCGAGATTATTTCAGATTCCCCTTAAATGTTACTTAGAGCAATGTTAGCAAACTAATTATGGTTTTAGAAAACAAAGTTGTTTCAAAAAAGTTAAGACATAAAAGGAAATGAAAGTGCAATCCACAAGAAGCAAATAAAAGACGTAGGATAGGTATATTCAAGCATCAGATAAATCCGTAGAGAAAACGTTATTAACTGCTTGGTTATTCGTTCTCATCGAGGAAGCCTGCTGGTTGGGTGATCTTGGCAAAGAGGAATAAAAGAAGAGGAAGGCGCCGAACAGCGGAAAGACGGGAACAAATGCCTGCGGCCGCCGCTCGAGCTGTGGGGCGAGCGACCGAGGGAGTGCTCGTTTTAGCCCTTCCTATCTTACTCAAATGTGAAAAATGCCAGCGCATAAATAACTGAATGTAAAACCGCGGGGTGGAGTGGAGTGGAGTGGAGGGGAGGGGAGGGGAGGGGAGGGGAAAGTGGAAGTGGAAATGGAAGTGGGAGGGGCTTGGCGGTCACGCAGCAGGGGGCGTCAGCGGCAGCCCAACCCCCGGCGGCACCGATCAAAAGAGGTAGGTGGAAGAACAAAGTGTATGCATTGTATCCATGAATAGTACATGCAGGGACGCAACATATGGCTTTGTTAAGGGCCTCTATTTTCACTTTCTCACTACGGAGAAGAAAGTTATGTAATGCTGCGAGAAGAAACGGAGAATTTTTGGCAGAAGTACTCATATTACAGAGCCCTGGAAAGGAAAAAGTGAATGATACCAGTTGCTTAATTTGGAAAAACAACCCTCTAACACGTGGTGAAGCCAGAATCCATGTTTTGTGGGTCCCTTTATACCGAAAAATCGAATGACAGCAAAAGTCTACCTGTCCGTCAGTGAACAACGCTAGCGGCTAAACAAATTTTCTCCAAAATTATTATTTCCTAATCGATCTGGCTGATGCCGCGGTCCCTTGAATTTGAAATAAATATTTTAATTTGGGGAGGTACTTTACGTAAAGCCCCTGCGACATATTCAAAAGTTTTTTAAAAAATGGCTCCATCGTTCTTTATTAAATTTTGTTGTTGAACTATGTAAACGTTTAAGAGAATGGTTTAGACGTCATGTTCGTTGAAAACTCTGATTTATCGAAATTTTCAAAAGTTCAAAATTTTTCGGAAGTCTTTCCACGAGTAAAATATTAAAGAGAGATTTCTCCCGTAGTGAAATCTGTTCATTAATATAGATTTTGAAATAAGGTCATGTTCAATATATGGAAAATTTTAGTATTTTCCGCGTTAATTTGCAGGCGAGAAAGTACGTGCTGTTGTAGCACCACTAGTTTGACGTAGACTTTCTTTGAAGCATTCCCCCTGCGCGAATGATTGTTGGGAGATAAGCGTCTACGGCCTTTCTTCATGGACGTCCTCTATTACACATTTATTTACGGCATAGTTAGGTTTGGAAAATTATAACTAGAATTACTTCTCATGGATTAGTTATAAGAAACTTCTCTGACATTTTTAACTCTTTCGTGTATAATAGTGATTAAGAACTACTCAGGGAAGATTATGCAAACAAAGATTATGTTTAAACACACCAAATGTTGGGACTTGAGAGAGTTCAATTGATATATTTTGCGATTAGACTAAAGAAAAGGAATAAGGAAAAATTAAGACATGAAATAGTTTACAACAATTTACTTTCTCTTTTGTATTCAAAATTATCTTTCTTTTCATTACTCGCTGTCTGAATTCTCCAACAGGTTTCTCCTATCGTCTTCTCCTTTCTCCTTTTGTCTTACGCTTCTCCTCTTTCCCGAACAAGTGTCTATGCGAAACGCAGTCTGCGTCAATGTATAATATAGTTTCAACACAAGTGTTCTTGTAAAAAAAATCATTGCTATAAAGATTAACTTATTTTTCATCAGTAAAATTAATTCGTACAAAAGAAAACTATCACAAACAGGATAATTCTTAAACGTTTCCGAAATTCAACTCTACATTTTTGAAAAAAGTACAAATACTGTTCGAAATGTTCTCAATAACTTCAAGCTCATTTCTGTACCCGCTTTCATTATATTTTGTAGAAAACGCATTTGGTTCAAATGCTGGGTTTTTCTATTTTGTCCCTAATTCTTAGCAAGCTCCGCGTTTGGAAGATGCTCTCCAGTGATAACGGCCGGCGCCGCCCGCGCTCAGGGCGCGCAGCGGCCGGGCGGTCGGAGCAGTCGCGGGAAGAGAAGCTCCTGCCGCGGCAGCGGCGCGCGCAGCGCCCCGACGCAGGCGATCTGCGCGTGAAGGAATCCTTCCCACCGGAGAGCGAACCCGCCCCCGCCCCGCCCCGCCCCGCCCCCGCTCCGCCCCGCCCCGCCCCGCCCTGCCCCCGCCCCGCCCCCGCCCCGCCCCCGCCCCGCCCCCGCCCCGCCCCGCCCCCGCCTGCGCTTCCTCCACCGCCTTCGCCACCGCCACCATCACTGTCTCCGCCCTCGCCTTTGCCTCCTCCACAGTCACCATCAACACCTTCGCCAAATCCACCGCCTCCGCCACAGTCTCCGCCACTGCCTCCACCTCCACAGACATCGCCGTTACAGGCACCGGCACTATCACAACCTCCGCCACTTACCATCGCCATCGCCACTACCATAGCCCCTGCCTCCATCACAGCCTCTACCACCTTCTCGGTCAGTACCATCGCCCCCGCCACCGCCTCCCCTCCTTCTTCCCTTTCGTCGTTTTGCGCTGCAAAACCCTCGCGGGCCCTCGCCCCAGAGCCTTGCGCACAGCGGCCGAACAGAAACAGCTTTGTCTCCCATGCAGATAAGCAACCGTGAGGCGTGGTCACGATTCCGAAAAGGAACTGATTCTTCATGCACTTCTGATTCATACAGCACGTTCCAGCGTTAGCCTGACTTGGGGAGATTCTTCCATTAGTTCACACGATCATGCACGGATGTACTTCATCGATAAGACGTAAAACGCATTTATTTTTTATATAATTGCATGTACAAATATTTTATCATTTTCTTTCCAGGACAAAGAGGAAACGAAAAGAAAGAAAAGGAGGATAAAAGATGAACTATTTTAGAATTTCGGGAAGAGTGTGAGTAATGAAATGATATTTCAGTTGTCTGCTTACATTTCAGCAGAATTCATTGCTTCCCAGAGTGTTATATAATGACAACTAATGCTCAAAAAATATAGCACTTGTTCTATATATGCCTAGTATGGCAGAGTTAAAAATTTCCCTAATAATACATAGTTACGTAACTGAATTTCTTTAAAAAATCTCTTCTTAAAAATACCATCCCCTCCCCAAGAAACAGCTACAACATCAAGTTTGCTCCTAGTTCCAGCTATCTGAAAAGTGTGCGTTCCTATCCTTCCTTACGAGCACTAACTCGTCCGAAAGCTGTCACGAGTGGTTTCGAGTAGTAATCTCATGCATTCGGATTTTGTCGTTTATAGTCAACGGAAAGCCCACACTTTATGTGCTTTCAAAACTTGCTTAGCCCACCGAGGTAAACTTCTCAGATATGAACCGAAGGTCACAAAATGAGCGGTTGAGTGAAATGTTGCGGTAGAAACGTTTTAACGCACTATTTCCCACATTTTTCTGTGCATGTTTCACATCGAATGGTATCTCGGTATTCAAGTCTCAAAATGGAAAAAGAGGATTATTCAGGGAATTTAGAACCGTTATATTGAAATATTGAAATAATACTCGGAGGAGACGATACTACTGTATACTACATCCTCGAAATGAATTCGTTTGATTTTAGATCGTTTCTGAATGTACGGAACACTAAATTAAATAAGCAAACTTCAAGATATATTTTTAAAATAAAAATGACTGGGTGTTACATAGCTATACTGAGTACAAAAAAAGTTGTATGTTAAAAGATTTTCTGCTTTAGAGAACTCTATGTAATATCGAAAATAATGTGTATGTAATTATAAAATTGGAGGCGTGTAAGGAAGTACAAATAAACTCATAAAAATTGTTTTTCAAAACAAAATTTATATTTTCTATGAAAGAGCATTTCTAAAATTATTTTTCTACATAGATGTCAATTTTCAATCCTCTCTTCATAGATAGATGCCGCCAGTGAAAACAATCGCTTCTGAACACTTTTTTTTTTTTTTTGCGAAAACTGTGCTGCGAAAAACTCATCACAAAGCATTCTTATAGTGAACTATCTGTTTTTACGAACTTTTCATTCACTTTTTTAATCAACCCATCATTGTTAACAAAGAACGCCCACTCAGTGCTTAGTCACGAAAATTGGATAGTCTATCATTGAATTGTCTAACACACTTTCTCACCATTGCATCACTAATTACTTTTTCATCATTCATCTCTACAAGAGAATTGCAACTAACTTAACATTATTTGCGCGTTCAAAAACGGTGTTCAGTAGTGGTTGTCTTCACTTGCGGTAAGTTTCTATGAAGTTCACATAAAAAATTTAATTTCCCGTTGTAATAAACATATCAACTGGTGGCAACTATGTACGAAAATGGTTTAATAAATGCTCTTTCATGTAAAAACAAAGTTTGTTTTGAAAAACAAGTTTATTTCCGAAATGGAACTTACTTTAAAAACACACCACGTAATACAATATCACTGGTGTTAACACACATTTAATTGAAAGGATCTGAAAAACTCAGGTTCTTCCAACCCCTCCATCTCGATAGCGTTGTTCATCTTCTTTTATCCATTATGAAATGCTGTGGTAGTCCACTGTTTTGCTTCTGGAGAGTTGTGACGTGTTCGCCTTCTTCTCGCCCTTGGTAATGGTTTTAAAAAACAAGACTGTAGGCTTATAATGAAAACTTTCTATAGTAGTCAGTCAAAAAGACAAACATAACCTCTATAGTAGTCAGTCAAAAAGACAAACATAACCTCTATAGTAGTCAGTCAAAAAGACAAACATAACCATGTGCTATGCTCTAGATGAGAAAAAGAAAATGCGTATGTTCCAGGCAACCAGGTAAAATAAAAAGTGTTTTCTTTGCGGTAGAATCACCACGAGACCTTCACTTGGCCATTGAGGGGTCGAGAAGGTTTCGGTCCTGGTCTTAATAAAGTTTTAGTTTCAGAATGTGAATGGAAGCTACAGGTTTTCAGTCCCGGCAGAAAGGGTAAATTTACCTCAGCCCCCTTTCATGGCAGTACATAAATCGTAAGAGTACGAGGGGGTAGAAATTTCTTCTGTTGCCAAGTTGCAAGGCATCCCAGATATGCTCAATAATGTTCAAGTCTGGGGATTTTGGTGGCCATTGGAAGTGTTTAAATTCAGAAGAGATTACTCTGTTAAAATTCTTTACGTGTGGGCTGTCACATTATCCTTCTGAAATTGCCCAAGTTCGTCAGAATGCACAATGGACGTAAATGGGTGCAGGTGATCAGGCAGGATGCTTACGTACGTGTCACCTGTCAGAGTCGTATCTCGACGTATCAGGGGCCCCATATCACTGCAACTACACACTCCCCATACCATCACAATGTCTCCACCATCACCTGTTCATGCATCACCTGTTCATGCCCCTGTTCACATGCACGGTCTATGGATTCATGAGGTTGTCGCAAAACTCGTACACGTCCATGCTCTAAAAACATTGTGAAACATGACTCGTCAGTCCAAACAACGTATTTCCAGTCATCAACAGTCCGATATCGGTGTTGACGGACTCAGGCGAGGCGTAAAGCTCTCCGTCGTGCAGTCATCAAGGGTACTCAAGTGGCCCTTCAATTCCGAAAGCCTATATCGATAAGGTCTCGTTGAATGATTCGCACGCAGACACATGTTGATGGCCCAGCAGTGAAATCTGCAGCAATTTGCGGAAGGGTTGCACTTCTGTCACGTGTAATGATTCTCCTCAGCCATCGGCGGTCCCGTTCTTGCACGATCTGTTTGCGACCGCAGCAATGGCGGAGGTTTGACGTTTTACCGGATTCCCGATATTTACGGCACACTCGTGAAATGGTCGCACCGAAAACTCGAATTTCATCGCGGCCTCAGAGATGCTATCCCCATCTCTCTTGAGCCGAATACAACACCACGCTCAAACTCACTAAAATCGTGAGAACCTGCCATTGTAGCAGCAGTAATCAATATAGCAACTGTGCCAGACTCTGGTTGTCTTATATACGCATGGCTGTACTAGTTGTGTTGGCTCTTCAGTGTATATTGTGATTGGACTTAATGATCTTACTAGCTGATGATTGGCCCATATATTATATATTTATATATATATATATATATATATATATATATATATATATATATATATATATATTAGCGTTCAACAACAATCGTATCTCAGCAGGTCAATTTTGTACGAGAAACAATCCCTGAGTGATTTTCGGTGAATGCACAATTAGGAGTGGGTAGGTTGGGGGCCAGATAGATCGGGTTCCAACTGAACGATCTCCTCAGAAGTTGTGGGCCCGAGAACGTCAACCAGAATAAAGTCTCCCACAGACCGGCGCGGGAGATCCGCAGCGGGTGCGGAGCGGAAAGTTCCGCGCAAGACAAGGCGGCGGAATTCGCTGGTCTGTTCACACCGGGGCGTCAGTTATGAGTCAGCGTTTGGTGAGAGTTCTCATCCGATAAAGAAGAAGCGATTGCTTCTCTTCATGCAGGGGAAATGTCAAGTTACTCGCAGACTGTTTTCTGAAGACAGGTACGTACCGCACGGTACTTTTTCCTTCTTTATTTACGATTTCCTCAAATTGTTAATATCTCTTTAGATAACGTGTAAAGGGGGATCATGATTTTAACCTAGAGATGAAAATGTTTGAATAATTTTATACATTCATGCCATAAAGATCGAGAAACTCGTATAATTAACTAGAATGACCAGTGGCTGTTTTATGAAATTTTGATTCTAAACGCAGAAAACTGATCGCAGAAAATCTGACACTTAACAATCATAAAGCTATCTCACCTGAAGAACAACTAGCTTTATAATTCTATTGAAACATTTCATTACTAATATGTACAAATTTTTAAGAACAAAAAATTAAAAAATCGAAATTTAATGTTATTTAAAATTAATTAAAGTACTGATCACGAATAGAAGTATTTTTCTGAGCGTTCAGACATGTCAGATTCACTAACGAGCTCAAAATAATCGACATTTGACGAATCTTTGCCTTGGTTTGTACAGCGGATTCGAGCGGCAGCGGAAAAAAACGCGTCCGACCGCGAAAGAAAATCCGCCGCGGATTAAACGCTGCCAATCCGCTGCCGCGCCGCTCGTCTGCCGCGCAGGCTGAACGTGCTCACGAGGCAACACGTGGCGCAGCACTGTGGCAGTCTTTCAACGACGTTGTGGCTCCGGCCACACGGGATGAATCAATGAATTATTGTACTTACTACGAATTTATGTGATAATTCTTTCCCCGATTTTTATTTGGGGATTATGAATTACCAAAATTCCTGCCAGTTACGTATATGTCTGTAAATCTATAATTTGTATTGCTTGTTTCCTCCTTTCTTCATTTCCCCTTTTCATTATCATCTGTTACTTGCTCCTCTGAACACTTCCATTAATTCTGTTCTCTTTCCTTTTCACTTTTTATTCTCAACTCTGATATCTTACTTTTGTGTTCGGCCATCCTATTGATGTTTTTTCTAGGTTTACTCAATTCTTACTCCACAAAATATGTCTTCTTTTTATGTTAATTGCGCACTGCTAGTACTTCGGTTGTAAATGAGGACGACTGACATTTTGCGCGAAATTAAAAAATATACGTAGTAGCTCTTTCGTCTCATTGCATTCTGGCCGTTCCACTGCAAGAAATTTCTAGAAGAAGCTGGATGGAATCTCGAGACTGAACTGGTGTCCCCGGCACTGAGCGGGAGGACGCTGGGTGGCGACCGCCGAGGGCGGGGGCGGGGGCGGGCTGCGAGCGGCCCGCTCGCTATTTACATAAGCCTCTATCACGACTCGCTATTCTTATCTGTAATTAAATTGGGCTTAGGCGCTCGCCGCAGCTTATCCCGGATACCACAGCGCTAGGATATGCGTCTCCCTTCATTCCCCTCTCACTCTCTCTGCATTGTTGTCACCCGCCCCCCTCCACACACACACACCACCTGTCACCCATGCTGCTCCCTCACACGAACACGAGAATTACGATCTCCGCCTCCCCCGCCCTCGCTGCTTCGGCCATTGTTCCACCCCCTCGACTTCCACCGCCTCTGCCCGCTCTGTGGGGCGAGCATTCGGGAAGAGGATGGGCTGCTCACCTCGGGGTACAAAGGTTTAAATTTTTAAAGTTTTGTCACAATTCGTAACAACGGTATATTGTCTGGTGTTTTGGTGGTGTAGAGATTAGCGTATAGGACTGTGATACCCAAGTTGGCGGGTTCAAACCCGATCGAAACTGTGGATTTTTATGGGAGAAAAATTAATTTGTACGCCTTCCTTCGGAAGGGAAGTAAAGCCGGATGTTCCAAACATGTGGATTTATTTCTCAAGTCTAAATGAAATCTCTGAGCAAAACTAAAATCGCGTGTTGCCCGAGTAAAACCTTCTTCCTCTGCTTGACGGTGAAAGGACAGTAGCGGAATATGCGTCGTCAGATGAAAGAGCAGTCCTCACGGCTGGAGCCTCAACACGAAATATAAGGCAATGTTAGTTGATTGATTGTAGCCATCTACTGGTGTCGAACGTTTGGGGAAATTCTCTTAACCTCGTCAGTCATCGTCAGTCATTGCCTTTCGACCAGTGACTCGGCGACGTTATATCTCTGAGTTCCCAGACGGTCACCCAAACAGGAACCCGCGAAGTCTCGAATTGCTTAACCTCCGTGACTTCGTAGAACGCAGTTAACCAGCAACGCCGGCTTGACACTCCTTGTGGATTTTGGGCAGTCACAATTCTAGGCAGTTCCTTTGGAATTTGTCGTGGATAAAATAGATTCACGGAGGGTTTTCTATCGTTTCGGTTGCATTGCATTCCACATTATCTTCATCATCATGCATCATTTTGCGTCTAACAACTTTGTTATGTTAATGCAGATCTCGAGACTTAATAAAAAACTTTACAAGTGAACCCCGTTTGCTCTGCTACCACCTCTCGGGGGTCGCCCGCTCTTCAGTCAATACAAGTAATCATATACAAGTAATCAAAGATATCATACAGCAACACTAATAAGAAGCAATAATAATAACAATAAGACAGTTAAATCGCGAGGAGACAAATTAACGGACAATGTACTACAAATAGAATGGACAAGGTAGCAGATCACCAAAGACCAACCATTTATGTAGCTTAAAAGAGGAAGAATGGAGCCCGAGTGGTAATAGTTGCCCAATATTATGCATTACGGGCATGACACTATTATAAAGCGGTTTTCAGATTTCCTCAAGATGAATACTTTATTTGTCAGCAAGAGATAGAAACAATTTATTATATTAACTCAACTTTTCCCATTCTACCAAAATCTGAATACATGAATGGCTTGATGATGGGTCTGTAGGTACTTTCGCTTAGATTAAAATGCACATATTTTAAAACATAGGTGCTTAACAATTTCATTAATACACATTAACTATTTTAACATACATTTTAACTGTGAGGTAAGGAGCGGATTTTGATGACCTAAGAAATTGCCAAGAATGATCAATAAAATGCTATCAAAATGTTTTTTAAAGGCCATAAAAGAAAAGTAAAATGACGAAAAAAATGTTATCAAAATCAGTTCGAATGAACAACTCAAGCTAGATACGTAACTGATGTAATCGAGGGTTCTTCTATTCGTTCAAGTTAACTCAGCTAGCAAACTTTTGGTTTGGACTGTACTTTACCACGAAATCTGTCTTTAGATATCCCGAAATCGGTCGAAGCGACAAGAAAAAAGAGAGAGGGAGAGAAAGAGAGAGAGGGAGAGAGAGGGAGAGAAAGAGAGAGAGGGAGAGAAAGAGAGAGAGGGAGAGAAAGAGAGAGAGGGAGAGAAAGAGAGAGAGGGAGAGAAAGAGAGAGAGGGAGAGAAAGAGAGAGAGGGAGAGAAAGAGAGAGAGGGAGAGAAAGAGAGAGAGAGGGAGAGAAAGAGAGAGAGGGAGAGAAAGAGAGAGAGAGGGAGAGAAAGAGAGAGAGAGGGAGAGAAAGAGAGAGAGAGGGAGAGAAAGAGGGAGAGGGAGAGAAAGAGAGAGAGAGGGAGAGAAAGAGAGAGAGAGGGAGAGAAAGAGAGAGAGGGAGAGAAAGAGAGAGAGGGAGAGAAAGAGAGAGAGGGAGAGAAAGAGAGAGATGGAGAGAAAGAGAGAGAGAGGGAGAGAAAGAGAGAGACAGGGAGAGAAAGAGAGAGAGGGAGAGAAAGAGAGAGGGAGAGAAAGAGAGAGAGGGAGAGAAAGAGAGAGAGGAAGAGAAAGAGAGAGAGAGGGAGAGAAAGAGAGAGAGGGAGAGAAAGAGAGAGAGAGGGAGAGAAAGAGAGAGAGAGGGAGAGAAAGAGAGAGAGAGGGAGAGAAAGAGAGAGAGAGGGAGAGAAAGAGAGAGAGAGGGAGAGAAAGAGAGAGAGGGAGAGAAAGAGAGGGAGGGAGAGAAAGAGAGAGGGAGAGAAAGAGAGGGAGAGAAAGAGAGAGAGGGAGAGAAAGAAAGAGAGGGAGAGAAAGAAAGAGAGGGAGAGAAAGAAAGAGAGGGAGAGAGGGAGAGAGAGAGAGAGAGAGAGAGAGAGAGAGAGCGAGCGAAGGCACACGTGGGCGTGTACGTTCCAAAAGTGGCTGAAGGACAGTGTTGTGGTTCGTTGTCTACGAGATGAATGGTCTGCCTTCCCCCTCTCTCGCAACTGGGGAAGGAAGATAAACGTCGTATTGACTTGCGTGAAAAGTTTCCGGACAGGCATGAACTATGAGTTGTTGACTTGCTGGTTAAGCGAAGCTCGAAGAACTCAATTGTTATGCCATTATAAGGAAGGCGTTCTTCCAGTTTTGATGGATCCTCTTCAATACATTTAGGTAAAATACATGTTTATACGTTTATTGTTAACATTTATAACAGTATTGTCTCAAAGTATATAAACTGGTGTGCTACAGGCGCTTTAAAAATTTGAGCATTATTTTTGACAGTTTTTGAACAAATGTTCTCTAAAGACGAAAATTTTTAACTTATGGAAAATGGCTCCTGAAGTTTTCAATGCATTCCTGATCCATATGCTGGGCAGAGATATACACGACGGTATTTTGACGCTGTTCAACCTTCAGTTGTTACCAGAAACAGTGCATCCAACACTAGAAATCAAGCCATTAACTATTTCCCACAACGAAAGCAGAAATACACGTTCAAGCAACATCCGTGATGTGTTAAAACGGGGACGGCCTCTTCCACGCCACATAAAATTCAAAATTAAAAACGGCATATTAACATGAAACTTGGCTTATTTAACACAGAAAACTATAAATTAATTAATGATTCAAAAGAGTAAAAATAAAATTTTCATAATTTTTAACTTTTGCTCATCCTGGCTCCCCTTAAGTATCCTTGCTTAAGGGGAGACGGAAGCGATTTGGGAACAAAAAAAATCTATTATTTGTTTTCTATGATATCTGACAGCCTTCGTATTTATAGTGCATAATTTGGTACGTGTTTGATAAAGATCGGATCATTACTTTCTGATGGATTATAATATTTGACAACATGACATGTGCCACGCCCCCTTTTACTTCGTGTCAAGATTTTTTTAGAAATATTTTATTGAAAATATTGTTAACGGTAACATTTTGTAATGTTTCGTTTTGCCAATGTTTCCTGCCTGTTTTGAACTTCGATTGTTTCCTAACTGGTGGCGTTGGAGTATTGTTAACGCATTTTACTGCACATGTATTGGCGTTTATATGTTTAATTCTGTAGTCTGGTCTAGACTCCCTAAAATATTTTTGGACAGAATAGAAAACTTGGAATTTGGTGTTCATAACGCAGTGATTTGCTACTACAATAATGTTTTTAAGAAATCAGAAGTACTATACAAACCGAAAATTAATTGTGGCCATAAAACAATCAAAGGGTTTCAACAAATTGATATGAGAATACGTAAACCTGAATTAGAAGCTCAAAATGTGACTAAAGATGCCATGAAAAAATAGAATAGATCCAAAAGAACGCGAGAAGAATGTGAAACAGATTATAGAGCTAGGACGCATTGAATTGTGAATACCTTTACTTTATAAATATGGAAATTGAAAATGAAAACTTTAAATCACTTTTTCTTAAAACTGTTTTTATTTCAGAAACCATTATCTCAAAAAGTATTTAACTTATTGATTAGATACTTTTACTGTGTGTTGCAACAACATTTTTAAATAGTGTGATGCATTTTCAATTACTTTTATTCATTAGTTCCTTCTATAAATATTATAATTTTCCAAAAAATGTGACAAAATAACGGCTAATGAACACCTAAATTTTTTTTCACAGAAAACTATGAGTTGAGAAATAATGCAACAGCTTGATTTTTAACAATAGAATATGTAGAATATGTGTCCCGTAGAACATGTGCAATAAATTTCACTTTTTCTCTAACTGTTCTCTTTTTCCGTAACTGATTTTAAGGTAGATTTAAATGGAGCGTCCGCGAAGTGGATGGCAAAGGCTCGCGCCGAGGAAGTGGGCCGGGGCTTGTGGGGAGCGGTTGGCGGAGCGACTCCTCGGAAGCAGGAGGAGGAGCCCCCGCGCCCCGCCCACCCCGCCGCCCTTATCGCGCTTATCCTCCAGCCCCGCGCCCCGCCCACCCCTGCCGCGCCTCAGGCCGTCGGCCAGCAGGGGTTCCAGGCACCGCCCCAGCCGCGGCAAGCGCTAAGCTCCTGCCCGGTCTCCCGGCACGTGCGGTAGAGTAGTGCAAGTAAGTGTAAGTGTGTGTAAGGGGCGAGGACAAGATAAGGAAGAAAAAGGAAAGATTGAGCACGGTCCGTGGCCCGTTTGTTAGGGTACTGTTCCGGCATTCGCCTGGTGTTGATCGGAGAGACCACGGCGGGTGGCTTCGTGCCACTAGCCTTACATCCCCTGTCGTTCCGTACGCTACATCCCGCATCCTTGGCATCTACATCCCGTACCGCCCTGGTTCTCCACCTCCCTGTCAACTCCGCACGCCCAGTTCCGTCCTGGGCCCGATTTTCCCCATTTTGTCACCTTTCCTCACATCACCCCCGTCTCACCCCTTCACCCCTTTCGTCACCCGTCTCAGAAAAGGCATGATCTCACAGAATTTGTGAGATTAAATTTATTAATTTCAACTTACGGATGTATTAAAAATTAATTGCAAATATATCACATTAAACTTTACTCAAATTTAGAGAAAATATATTTTGTGACTCATCAAGTTAGATATAAAAGAGGCTTGGATAGAAATTGTTTAAATCAGTGAAATGTTAATAAGTACTAGTAACTGTTTCAAAGAGGTTTCGAAGAAGCTAAAAATGCATACGCATTTACGAATTACCCCTTTTTTCGATAAGTATTTAAAAAGTAAGCCCATTATTTGCTCACGACAGGAGGATGAAATTCATTTATTCTCCCTAGTTTTTCTCAGTACATCCTTGATATAAACGGCTTTTTGAGATCTTTCCGTTTGTCTCGACCTACGTAGAAATCTTTCACAAGTAATTTATCTTATGTGTTTTCTTTCGGGGTTCGGCCAGCAAAAAAACTTTTTCATGGTAAAGGTATCGCAGATAAATATTACACAAAAATAAGGTATTGATTATGAAATGTGCATTTTTTTTATCTACACACCTCAACCAGGTTCGAAGTTGCAAGCTCTGATTTGCAAAGCAATAGTGGTAAACACTATTCTTAATGAGCCGATTTTTTATATTACACTTTCTGGAAGGAGTAGTCGAAACTATCACTACAATAAGCGTTGGCCGTTCCTCGTGACACTACGTAGGCAAATAAATCCGACCCATATTCTTTAAGGAACACGAAAATTTCAGTAAAACGCCCCTGTGCAGAGGATATATGTCTAAAATTTCAACGTTTTGTCATAAAAGAGATAATAGGGGTCACCGTCGAAACACGAAGCACTGAGGAGTTTCCCCTTTTGAAAATCCATCAATTTCACCTGATTTATATATGTGAAGTCGTATTCATAAATCCAATGCATTAGCCCCTATGCTAAGGCAAGTTGCATAAGCTGTTAGGAATAGTCTATGCTCTCGCCTCTCCAAGTAATTGCCATTGCTGGTGATCCACTCAATAAATCCTGGCCAGACTTTTTCTGGAACCCGACTATTCCAGCGGATCGTTCGAGAGCCAAGTGCCCGCCTAGTGCCTGAGAGACCCACTTTTTCCTAGTAAAGTAATCGGCAGCGATTCGCTCTAACTGCTGCGGACGTCAGACGTGGGGCCCGGCACCGCGTTCATTACTGCGCTCGTTTGTCTCGCAAGACGCAAGTCATTCTCCGACGCGCAGTGGGCAAAGACCTCAAAAAATGGCCAAAAAATGAAAATGTTACCAAATTTAATGAAACTGTGTACACAATGGTCTATCGGCACGCTGATTTACCATGCACAAAAAACAAAATAGCGGGTCCAAAATTCTGGATTAAAAATTAAATTGTTTTAATTTTTATAAAAATTTGTAAACAGGGTTTCATGGATTCAATGATTCCGATTACGATGTTAACGATGCAAGAAAACAAAATGTCGGATCCAATATGGCGGGTTAAATATTAAAAATCGAATAAAACTTTCTGCACCGTATACATAACAGCATCTAATAGCAGCGTTTTTCGACATTTCAATAGCAAAATAGTAGATAATGAAGTTTTTACACATTTCGTTGTGGAACGTAAAACTGTATTCCACTAAAACAACAAATTAATTATATCATTTTGTTTAAACATTAATTAAATAATTAATTTTAACATGTTTTTAAATAATTGTAATATACGTAAACAGTGCATTTACTATGCCAATTTTCGTCCATTTTGAAGGATGAAAATTGCACAAAACCGAAAAGAGCTGCTCGCTCAACGGCCACGTTTCCACTGTGACCCCACGGACCTTTTCTAACCGTGGATTGAGACCCAAGTGCTTACGTAAAATTCCCTAAATAAAACCATTTTACTCGACTTTTGGCCAGCTTCATGAGATCTTACCCCAACGTGCGACGGCTGGAGATGACTCTGGAATAGCTGGTGGAATGATACACCACCGCGTTGCACGCCCCCCGCCGCTGCCGCCGCCGCCGCCGACTCTCCTGGCAAATACGTCTATCAAACTCGCATTCATTTTATTGCGCGGTATTGTCGCGTCTGGAAGACGGGCAGTCGCAATGCAAAGTGCGCGTAGTTTGCGCCTCCGCTCGCCCGAACGCCTTTCCGGAGCGGATTGCCGTCCTCGCTCTGGCCCGGCGACGGCTCCAGCGAAGGAAAATGAACTCCGCGGTGCACAGAGCAGATACAGAACGGGCCCTTTAATCCATCTTAATTTGTCTGCCGGCATTGCCGGTCTCTTATTTGCATCTCAATAAAATGGCTCTGAAATTTTTCAAACAACTGACTCGATTTTTTCTCCTTGTGTTACACGATTACTAATACATAATGTTGCCATTCCCCACAATAGTGGCATGAAAACTATGTTAAATAAATAATGCACATCGTGATACACAAAACGAATAATCAAAATTGAGTAACGAATTAGTCGAATTTTGGGTGCCGATAGAAAAGCACAGCAACAAATCTGCTAAAGATGTATCAAGGTGAATGTACTGAAAAAACGCATATTCAGAGATTGAAGATTAACTAAAATGAACACCAAATTGAAGTCGGTGGCATCGTTTTGTTGTATTGCCACCCAGTGCATTCCGGAGACAATCATTGCAATTCCTTTCCAGAGCTGAATTATTTCTTAATCCTAATGCTTCATATTTTAGTCATCCAATTCACAGAATAATATATTATACTCGCAGACTCCAACTTAAACAGATGCCTGTTCGATTCGTCTATAATCTATCAAATGATTCACTACGCGTGTGATACTTCCTTAAACAAAGCGTAATTCAAACAAACCCCGAAAAATTCAGTTACAGAAAATTGACTTACATCAAATTCCAGAAATAGGTTGTGGGCCTACATTATTCCAATACACTTGTTGTATGTTTCTTGTCAGGATTGGCATGTTTCTTGTCATGATTCGCAATCAAAAATCTAAAAGATTTTTCAAGTTCTGTTTTCAAATTATTATTTCAAATTATTAGTTAAGATAAGTAGCACTGTCTTTAATATTTATATGACTACTGTTCTTACGACAGTGAGTTTAATAAGATTTCCATCAGATAGACGTTTTTTAAAACTGTATTTGAGTAAAATCTTTGCTCCTTGAGGTTATCTTAGGTTCCAATATTGGTAATCTTCACGCACCTTGCACTCACTGTAACTAAAAAGCAAATGTTAATTTAACTTTGTTAGAGACTTCAGTTACAAAATTACTGACTTTCTGGTGTGATAATTTGATATAATATAATTCGTTATAACTATAATTATTGTTAATTTCACTCTCGAAGTCACTGAAATCACTTTAAGCATATTCATTTTGATACATTGTATATTCACTGTCACAGTAATTAGCAGGAATACTTTAGAACGTTTTTTATAAAGTAAAAATAGAATATTCCAAATATTGATAACTATTGGAATCGAGCAAACAAAATGTATACACATATCATCGCTTCATTGAGTACATCTCTGCCCAGCTCTTATTAAAGACCCGTTGAATGCGGAACCCTCGGAATGGAGTCCACACGGAAACGGCTGGCTACCCAATTCCTCTTTTTCTGCAGCCGCACAATGAACACATTCATTTCGCGAACGTTTCCAACTCTCCTGAAAAGCATCTCCCCTCGGCCTCTCCTACTCGCTGTGGAGAGCCCGCCTTTTCTCTGCCCTTTCCTCACATTCCCTCACCGCGAGAGGTGGCTCAGGGCATCAACTGATGCCACTGCAGCCCCACTGACCCGCCGCACAGCGTGGGAAGGCCTCCGCCATCTCCCAAGGAAAAAACATACAGTACACTTACGGGACCAATGACCCTAGCAGTTGACTGTCTGCCTGTATTGCCCGCCCGCTCTCTCAAGCTCGAAACTTTGCACCTCAGCTTTCTCGATCTCCGAATTCATTCGTAGCGTTCATTGCAAGGTAAGTCTGCATACATTGCAAACTAGAATATACCAAAAAATGGAATTAATTATTATCAGATGATTTAATATAAAATGTGCAGAACATTACTTCAAACCTAAACCATGTTTAACAGATAAAGTTGGCAGTTCAATTTATCATAGGTAATACCACGAGTGCTTTGGAATTTATCTGAGAATTTTAAGAGCATGAGTGGCATTTTATAGGACTATTCCACGAGTGAAATTATATCCAACAGACCTCCAAAATGCGACAAATATTGAAAATAATTGCTGAAATAAGAGGTTATGTTATAGTTAGCTGTTTATGGACATCGATATAGCGATCGATGTATAATACCTCCTAAGATAGATGAGTAACAGTTTATAATTGGTCAGTATGTAGAAGCGGTAAGAAAAATCAGATAGAAAAAGCGATAAACGTTTTGAGATGCACGTCCTGCTTGGGACATTTCGTATGTATCGTTAAACACTATTGGTTTTAATTTCACGAGTGGAATTGTCGGTTTAATTTATTTCACCAAATGAAATTTAAGGCATGAGGTAGTAATGAAATAATTTTATTTCAACTAGTAGTGTTCCCCCATACTTCCTCGTACTAATTGAAACGGCTCTGAAATATTATGTTACAACAAGAAAAGTGTATCCAACCAGCAATTTGTTTTCCACGCCGGGACTCGAACTCAAGTCCCCCGAGTTAACTTTACGTGCGCTTTACCACGCACTCGCTCTGCCGCACTCATTTGGGCCGTCGCTTCAAAATACAATTTTTTCCATTTGGAAATAATTATTTCCAACACGCAATTTTAGAATATTCAGAGAGACTTCGGCATCGACATCTTCGCCGTCTCTTTGGATTTTGCTCTTTGTTAAAAAGCAACCTTGTAACTCGTACGTGCTGGGTCGACGACTATTTCCTATGCTTAAGACTATGAACCTCAACTTTATATTGTAATAATTGCAAATAAATCAATCACAAGCATGTCAATGATTACATTAGCAGTATATATCCTGATAGAGAATATCGAGTTTCCCTTCAGTGCGTACAGAAATTGAAAGAAATAAAGAAATGGAAAAAGGAGAAAAAAGAAGAACAATGAAGATAAAAATCAAGGCGTGGGAATGCTGGATCTGGGCGAACGCCGTGCCGCGTAGTTGAGAGACGGCTGAAGGCGACGCGGCCGGGAGAGCGCGGCTGGTGGCACGGCTGGTGGCGCGGTCTGGCGGCGAGTGGGGGAGTGGATGAGTGGGCGGGCGAGCAGTGCGGCGGCGCCGCGGGACTCCAAACGACCACCTAACGCCCCCTAATGACACCCATCAACAATAAATGCCGCCAGGGCATGAGGCGGAGGAGGAGGAGGAGTAAGGGGAGGCGGAGGAGGAGACGGAAGCGGAGGAGGTGGTAGTAGTGATGGTGGTGGAGAAGGAGGAGGACGCGGAGGCTGTGGAGGCGGAGGCTGTGGAGGCGGAGGGGGAGGAGGAGGATGAAGGAGGAGGTGGAGGAGGGGGAGGCGGCGGAGGAGGAGACGGAGGTGGTGGAGGAGGAGGGGGAGGCGGCGGAGGAGAAGCAAGTGGAGGGGGCGGAGAAGAAGGAGGAAGCGAAGGAGGAGGATAAGGTGGTGGTAGACGAGAGAAGAGGAAACGGGCGATGGGAATGCAAAGACACGAATGGGACACGAGATTAGGTGAAGCGGAAACGAAACTTAATGCGGGAACAGGCAAGATGGATTGGGAATGAGTCCAGTAAAAAAGAGCGAAGACGAGAAAGAAGCATCCAAAGAGAGGCAGGAGGGGGGCAGGCAACGTCAGTAAAACTCTTGCACAAAGCGAGAAGAAAGGGCGTGCTTGCGAGGCGTTTGGAAGGCGGATGAGGAAGGACCGAAGATTCCGGGTTGAGAAGAAGGCTGGTTTGACAAAGGCAGTTGCTCGTGGTAGATGGCTTGTTCATTGCGACGCTTGCATTTCGAACGAAGGCGACAAGAAATGTCACGACGCCAACAACAAAGATGGAAAGAAAACAATCCCCTTGTCACTTTTAGAGACGAATATTACGAAGCACCGTCATGGAAAAATCAACCCTTTAACACACTCGGCTTTACGTAAGTTTATTTATAGAAGGATTATTTACTTTTCCTGTATAGCTTGAGAGTTTTAAAAATAGAGAAATATGTTGTTTTTTTAATCTCATGAAGGGAGCTAATTCAAGAAGAAAAAATTAGGAACCTCATTTCTTCACATTTGTCTGATATTCTTCTAAATAAAAACATGACCAATAATATATTATTGACAAATTTATTGTAAATTCAAGACAATTGTAAAGTAATGGATTTATGCATTGTATTCGAATATATTTGAAAATATCACCATCCTCTAGTGAATTTAATAAGATAAAAATTGTATGTTATACCCATGAAGAATTTAAAGTTGAATTCCATAGACTTTTTCAAGTCAGGGCAATTAAAGTATTTCACGCAGGACATTTAAAACTGAGTTCTCTGTCGACATAAGGTAACCTCATTGTAATGAAAGTGATCATGAAAACTAATGAAAGCAACAATTATCTGGAAGAGACAAACATATGTTTAAATGTTGACGAAATACAACATTCCATTTTCAATAAATATTAATGACACAAAAGTATCTCTTCTTTTCAAAAATGTCCAAAATATATCATATTCTTTCAGAAAACTTTAAAATAAATGTTTTAAAATACATTATTATAATAAAATACAAAATATTTTAAATTCATGAACTCCAATCAATCCTACAGACTGGCAATCTTGGAACTATTTTATACTTGTTCTTCAGGAAAAAATAGTAAAATTATGTCAACTACTGTAAATGTCTATAATAATTTAGAAACCTGTCAATTGCAAATTACTGTTCTAATACTTGTTGAAATTCTGTGTTTTCTATTTAATTTAAATCCTGTATTGATTATTGTACATGGTGTATAGTTTCAGTCGCTAATAAACGTGTCGCTGATGCAACTTCAAATTAAATAAATTTAAAAAAAATAATGGTCTCACACAATGGCACATCACAGAAATGACACTTTAACATGCGCATTGGGTTTACTAATTTCCCTTAGAAATTTTTTCTGCTTGACAGTGAAAGCAAGCCTGCCGTTTCCCACGCTCTAGCCGCTTGTGCGTGCGTGCGTGCGTGCGTGCGTGTGTGTGTGTGTGTGTGTGTGTGTGTGTGTGTGTGTGTGCAGGACCGAAATCACCTGACGCTCGACGTTTCACCTGCTTGGTACGCACGCGACGGCAGCGCGCCCCGAACAAGTGACGGGGACCGGGCGCGTGCTGCAACTTCTAACAAAAGGAAATCTCAGAGGGGCTCTCGTGCAGCGACTGGCGACGTAGTGGGGAAGCCACCGCGGAGCGCGCGCCTGCGGAAGCTTAAGGGTTCCATTTATTGCAAAAACTAGTGGTACAAAACAGCACGTACTGATACGCACAACTTCGCAAAAAGTACTCACATTTTCGAAAAATTGTACATTACCGTATTTTCAAACCTATCTTTAACAATCTGATTTTATTAAGGAAAGAAATTTCTATCTTTAATATTTTAGCTGTAGGAAGACTCCGAAAATTTTTTCGACTTTTGCAATTTTCGAAAAATTAGGTTTCTTAAAGAACATGAGCCTTGAACCTTTCTCTTAAACGTACATTACACTATCCAACAAACACATTACACTAGCATTCTTCACACACCGACGGACCGACGGACGGACAGGCAGAGAGGTTTTTCCGTCATTGGAGTTTTCGGCATCAAGGTGACACAAAACATGGATTTGGGCTACACCACGTAATACAGGATTTTTTTTTTTTTGTAAATTTGGGAACTGGATTTATCCACTTCTTTCGTTACTAGGGCCCTGTAATAAGTTTTTCTACTGAAAATTTGCCGTTTTTTCGTGAAGCATTACATAACTTTCTCTGTACTCCGTAGCTGGGGTTTAGTTTGCCTCTATTGAAGACTCAAAAGCTTGAAACAATGTGTACCCGAGATACTACGCTTAGAAGGTACTCTGATCAAATTCTCTGTCTGCTTAGGTCGCGTTTAATACGAATATCGCCGTAACACACAAGACTTCCTGCACGGAAAGATTGTAATGTGGATAAATACGTACATTGAAAATCCGATATCACGTTCTTTTTTAGCACTAATTGTTTCGGTCCTTTGGAGTATGCATTCACGAAGGAGACGACTGCATCATCAGGCGCTCGTCGGAAAGATCGCACGCGTTCGGCGGCTCGTTCTTTAGGATACTGTGCTGGTATTCGCCTGGTATTGGTCGGAGTATCTCACCACTGAAAATACCTTCCAGATCGTGATTATATTCAACCAGCTATCCAGGCAGCGCCTAACATCCTCACCGTCGGGATGCGAACCCAAGAATCTCCCTTCCAACGATGCTGCAGAGCCACCTGAGTTACATCGGAGCTATCGCAAAAGAGGGCAACAAATGTACTTCACCTACCTAGCCAATTTCGACGTGCCATCTTTCTACCGCTCAGTACCACATCCGCCATTAGGAATTTCGAAAAAATATAAATGAGAAAAAGACAAAAATGACAAAAATGAGCGAATGAAATAAGTGGTTTGGAGCTTATCTTGTTCTCATCAATAGAGAGATCATTCCCAGTCGTCACAATTATTTGCCTGAGTATGAAACTTTTTAGGTCATATAGCGGCCATCTGTTTGAAATCTGTTCCTCTATCTGGCCCCTACTCGCAATAGATTGCATAGAAGATGCAAACGTTTTATGTGCCCACAAAGAACTGTAATGAGCCTAAGTTTGACGTATGAAGTTAGACTTGAGCTTTTTATTTATAAATATTTAATACACTGTCTTTTAATTTGATTTAAAGTTATTTATTGCTCGCAAATAAACAGGAGGAATAAAAATAGGATCTCAAATGAAACTTACGATATTCTAAGAGTGGATATGCCTTTTCCCTACAATTCGTCTTACGAAATGTATGCGCAACCCTTGACTGCGAGCTTTGTAGCGAATCGCCTGTGAGGCGCCAGTGGCGAGTGGTTCGCAAGAGAGGAACTCGGAACAATTGGGCAGGAGATCCCCGGGGAGAAAGCACAGGAGCAGATGATACCCAAGCAAGAAGGTGAGCGAGTTTCAAATGGGGATTATGGGATGAGTGAATACAGAACGAAGTGTATGCTCAACATACAACACTGCTGCTGTCTTTGATGGCAAAACTGAATTCCGAGCTTCTCGTACTGTGTTCGTGGGGAAATACGGCGAAACTGGCAAAGTTAAACGCTCCGTTTACATAAGGTAGTGTCTAGAGAACCAAATGGATAGCGTGCTGCAGATCCACAGCGAGCCCGAGTACAACTTTGGTAAACGCGTTAACTCTGCATGAGAAGTGAGGGGCGTCTGGAACTACAAGTATGTATGTGCGTCACATATCGTTTGCTCCATTTCCCTAGGCATCTAAAATATATTCCCATATACAGACGTTCTTGAGAAAATGTAATTTGAGTGTTTTGGAAATTTTATGTTTGTTGCCAAAAGTTAGTGTAATCTTAATGAACACCTTGCTAAAATATTAGTTTAGAATGTACAATTGAAAACCCCGAAAATTTAAACATTCAACAATGAAATAAAAATGGGTGAACATTTGACAAGGGATAAATACGATTTTGACTGCTATTTTTATAATTGTTTGTGCGCAAGCTGTATGATTGCAAGAATACTCTACTGATAATTGAAAATAAATATTTTTTTAAAATTGTATCGTATAAATAACTGCCTTATAAAGAGCCTATTAATAAACCATCACATTTATATAAGGAAAAATATAATTGAAAATTACTAAACATGCTAACAAGCTAAATCGTAACGCATGTTGATGCATCTTTTCGTAAATGGATGACCACGATAACTATTAAAGAGGAATAGGTATCTACGAATGTATAAAGCCGGTAACGAACTCAACATTAAACCTGTCTAACAATTCATATTCACACACAGCATACAATAAACTAAGTGAAGGTTTAATTATCCTATTCACGGTAATCACGTCCTTGAAAATTCAAAGCCTTCAAGGCACCGGCAGGGATATGAATTAACCGACATAGAAAACAGTAAATCATAGCGAATGAACAGTCGATGCGTGGTCGTGAATGGAAACTGGCCAAAGTGGCGATTACCTCCAATCACAGGGGATACTGTCGTTCGAAAGAACAGGAAGAACGCATCTGGAATGGATGTGCGAGGAGCAAACCCCGAACAAGGAGACTTGAGAGGAAAAGTAGAAGTGCTAGCCCGATAACAAGACAGCTACAATAAATCTTGATCACATATATCGAGAGATCGATTACTCGATTCTCACGCTTCAAGGTTTGCTTCTCCTCTCACTGCAGCAGCCACATCACGTCGCGCAATATTGTCGGTAAACTTATAATCAAAAAGGTAGACGTATTAGTAGAATATATATTAATGGACTAAGCCCCAGGAGAGGTGGCTCAGGGCATCAACTGATGTCACTGCAATGCCTCTGACCGCGAGGACCTACATCCGAGACCCTACGGTTTCATTGGTATTTCCCGCACTAGGTGGAGAGCTAGGTCGAGTTCTGTGGCTATTTGGAGGATTATTCTAGTGGCCGGCTGATCTGATCGGCAGTTTTCCGTTTTTTTTCTGATCAACACCAGGCGAATGCCGGTGCAGTACTCTAACAGACGGGCAACGGACCGCGCGCAACCTTTCCTTCCCATTCCTAGTCCTGCCTTCCCCCTTACTGACACATACAGTTATGTACATGCATTACACTGCCTCCCATGCCGGGAGCTTAGAGCTTGTCCCGGCTGGGGCGGCGCCCTGATGGGGGGAGATACCCCGTTGAGGAAAATCTCACTAGCCGTCGGTAGGTCGGTTCCATTGCCCCCACTACCCAGCGGAGAGAGATCACCGCCACCTCCCGAGCAAAAAACATGCACCACACTTTCGGGACTAACGAATAGAACTTGACGCGCCCGGAATCGATAATCAAACAATTAACGGACCAATTCATAAAGCGGCGAATCTTGTAGTTGTTTATAACAATGCGAAATAGATTTTACGCGGTTTTCGAAGGAATCATTTTAGAGTATCAAAACAATTCCTTGAAACTAACGGAAGTAATATAAAGTAAGTATTAAAATACATCAAACAAGGTTGTATCTATTAAAATACATGAATGACAAGAACGAATGAAAGGGTTTTTAATTAATCTGAGCGAAAATTGAATCAAACAAAAAACGCCAATAAAAGAAATCCCTTTGATGCATGATATGAGCTAAGTGTATATAGATTAATAATTTCAATTTAGACTTAGAACAAATCAAAATCGTTTTTAACGTTCGGAGATAAATATTTCAATCGACGGCGAATATCTCAAAGTCGTATGTTATTCTCACATCGATTGACGAGTTTAATATTAAAAAGAAACAACTATGATTATGATAAAATAAAATATTCCTAACAACAAGAAATTGTAGTATTTAATGTGTTCACTCCCAAGTTTAAAGGACTCAATCTGAATTCTGTTTTACGTACACGTATACTTTAAAAAATGCTTCGTACTTCAAAAACCCTCATTTAGATTATTTACATAATACCAACACAATATAATGTTCCTCAAAAAAAAATTTTTAAATATACATTTTAATACTCGAAAAGAAATTCAGAAAACAATTATTTAGAAAATCACTTAAAACACTTTCAATAGCATTGCAAACAATGTGCAGAAGAGCGAACATACGCACGGAATTTTAGCTCTATATTTTTGGCTATACACAACTGCACAGGAGCAAAGCAATATTTCCGTGCTCGAAATCGATGGTCGTTTGAGTTTGACCCTACTGCTCGGGACAGGGTACATCCGTGAGCGTTTCCCCAGCAATCCCAGTAAATGACAGCCACTTAGAGCACAGAGGCAATAAATCACGCAGGGGAACATTGGAGCAAGTGGCGTCACGCTTCGCAGAAGCACGAGGGTGGTGTGTGAAAAAGCAGGAAGGAGGGTGTTGCATGCGGGGCACCTACTGGAGAAGGAATGGTTGCAAAGGCGACAATAGTGTGGGTGAGATGACAGAGGTAACGGTGACGCTGGCAGGGACTGGGCGTCGGAGATGGCGATGGCGGTGGCGGCGACGAGAGAAGGAACAGTGGTATCGGTGATGGTGGCTTCCTCTTTCACACACGCACACACACACACACACACAAATAGATATATATTATACAGTAGATCCTCGCTAATCTGAACAGCGCAAATGCGAAATTTCGGATAATTCAAACAAAATTCGGAATGACGGAAAAATAAACAAAATAAATAAAACGTAGTGTTTGTAGTGTAAAGAAAGAATTTCATAATTATTGTAGAACTGAACAACTAATTATTGAAATACAAGTTGTGAAAATGAAACGTTTATTGCACTGGTAACTACGATGTATATCATATTTTTATGTAGCAGTAATTTTCACTTAGAGGAACTTGCAAATTCTGTAATCTTCTTTTGCCGAAAGGAACTGAATCTGCTTGATGATGCGATCTCTAGGCTACGTTGCCATTTTCTCACATCGCACCTTACGTTGCATTGTCTGGTAATCCTATTGAAGTATTTGTGTATGTACGGTACATTTTTTCTGATAATCAGAACATTTTCGAATCCGAACCATGCCCCCAATTAATTCGAATGACCGGAGTTCTGCTGTACATAGGTTCCACTATAAATATATTATTACTTGCAAATCACGAGACAAGAGCATTACCCCGTGAGGCAGTGCGCAATATGGCAGCTGCAGAGAGCGACGCGCGGTCGGCTGGCGTCGCCCCGGGCGCTCTCCTCCACTGCCCGCCGCCGCAGCCGCATGATGGATTGCTCCGCCCCAGCAACCCGTCCCACCCCTGCCCCCCCGCTCCGCCACGGCACCACCGCTCAGCCCCCCGCTCAGCCCCCCGCTCAGCCTCTCCGCTCAGCCCCCCGCTCAGCCCCCCGCTCAGCCCCCCGCTCAGCCCCCCGCTCCGACCCCCCTCCTCCCACCCAGCCGCAGCCCCGCCCCGCTGCGCCCAGCCCCAGCCCCATCACCCATTCTCTTCTCATTTGTCCTTCGTTGGCATTACCTCTCTGCACGTCCGTTGCTCCGTTCTTTCTTCTAGATTTGTTCTCCCTCTCTCAAATTTTATTTATATTTGTCTGGTATTTTTCTTAACTATATATTGCCTCTGACCAATTTCTAAAGATGATGAACTTTTCGTTTGCTTCTTTATTATAACATTTTTATTACGTTCCTTTTCACAAATTTTTGTAGAGAAAATTTTATAAGAAAGAAGCAAAAGAAAAATTTAATTGTATTTAGAAATTGGCCAAAGATAATATATATCTTCCTCTCTCACACGTTCTCTTCTCATTATTTTCCCCTTCACCTGCGACTCGCTCTATCCCCCTGATTTTAAACGTGATTTAACATCCTGAGTTCAGCATTTCAATATATTTCAACTCAACAGTCAATGATATCAGAGTATGTTGTTTTCTATGGTTTGTGCACATGGTCAATTTATTTTATTGTTTAAAATTTAAACAACCGAGGAATGATTTTAATTGAAAATTTAAATAAGTTGGTCTGTAGGTAGTAAATACGTCTGGGGAAATAAGTCTTATAGCTCCCAGACTTTTAGATTACAAAAACGAATTGTACGAATAATAAGCAAATTCCACCCACGTGATTCTTGTAAGACCTTCTTATTTGTCTAGGTATTTTACCATTACCTTGTCTCTTAATACATGAATCAGTGGTTTTTGTCAAAAATGACTTGCTTAAGGGCGAGAATATATTTTCAGCAAATGCCGTTGTCTATAACTACAACACGCGACGTAGTAATCACATTCACCTTGTAATAGTATCAACAGCTCACAACAAAAAATTCACATATAATAATAGTACATTATTTTACAACACCTTGCCAGATGACATTAAACGATTGAATGTGATACAAAAATTTAAGTAACAAGTAAAATATTTTCTGCTGCACAACTGTTTCTATACAATTACAGACTATACTGAGCATTAAAAAGAGCAGTAATATTAATTTTTAAAATAACATTTAATGTAATATATTATTTGGATTATATAATTGTAAAGAACCTGTAACAAGTATTGTACTTCAGTTCCTTGGTCAATGACCCCCATCTCGATCAGCTTTACGTCCACTTTCCCTGATTCTCGAGCAAATGCTTAGATGGCCCCTTGTTTTGCTTCTGGACATAAATGTAACTTCAAATTAACTTCTCTCCATAGCATGTCATACACAGTTTTTAACTGTTTTTGGCGTAAATTAAATAAATAAGTTGAAAAGCACGTCATCAATATTCCTCTAAGACGTCTCTCACCCCTCATCACCATCTCGCCGCCTTCCGCTGTACCTGACTCTACCTTTCCTACCTATCATTTTCCCCTCCCTCCCTCTCCCCCCTTCCTTTTCCCCCTCCCTCCCTCCCTCTCCCCCTTCCTTTTCCCCTTTTTCCTTCTCTCTTTCTTTCTCCCTTTCTTTCTTTCATTCTTTCTTTCCTTCTTTCCTTCTTTCTTTCTTTCTTTCTTTCTTTTTTGTTTCTTTCATTCTTCAATCATCCATTCATTCATTCTTCCACTCTCTTTCATTCTTCCATTTGCTTTGCCCGCTGCCAGTCCACGTGCGCCTTAGTCCCGCACCGTCGGAATGTCTGTGCGTGGGAACTGTCTACAGCGACCTAGCTCTCCCCTCCTCGCCCCGCGCTGATAACGCCCGGAATTTTTCATTTTGCCTCCGCCCTCGCCGCTTCTCAATGCATGCCTGCTGCTGGCAGACCTCGGGCGTATTGGTTTTCGAAACTCAAAAAGAGCGAACACGCCCTTGAATTTATTAAAAAATGGCGTAAATTTATCATCCCTGTCATTCAATCAGATAATTGTGAGGAAGGGTTATTGGCTTCCAGTCTATTGGAAACGAGTTTTTTTTGCTGATGCGTCTGAGTACACAGGAGCAATTAAGGGACATTCCCTTTACGAGTGTAGTAATAAATTAAAATTCCTTTCTATGAAATTGTGGCTAAAGGATTTAAATGTGAAAACTATAATAAAAGATATTTCAGCGTCAAACGGAATTTTAACATTTTAGTCACCTGAGAAAGATTATTCATAAATTTCCTACAATTCACAAAGCAACGGGATCATAAAATTAAACAGTGCAAAATTTGCACACCCTTAATGTACAAAATTCAGCTTTTTAATATACTCGTATCATGTCACCTCATATAATGTCACCTCATATCATGTCACCTCATATCATGTCACCTCATATCATGTCACCTCATATCATGTCACCTCATATCATGTCACCTCATATCATGTCACCTCATATCATGTCACCTCATATCATGTCACCTCATATCATGTCACCTCATATCATGTCACCTCATATCATGTCACCTCATATCATGTCACCTCATATCATGTCATCAACTGAAGAAGCGTGTATACCTTTTACGCGAAACGTTGTTTAATGCAACAATATGTTCTTTAAAAACACACTATAGAGTAGTTCTGATATAAATTGTATTGGGTCTAAAAGCTAAGGGATTTTATTTACGTAATATTCTTATTGATGGATAAACAGCGTATCCATATTTACCATTTCTCAAAATTTTTCGAGTTTGTATGGACAGTTCCGTTTGTAGCATCCGCCATTTTGTAATGTTAGGAAGTTCCAAATATCGCATACTGCAAAGTTACTACTATCGCCTATTATGCGATTCTATTGCGTATTTTGTGTTTATTTTCGCGGATGCCTCCGACAGAACAACGCGGCAAAGGCCAGACGAGAGAAGCAGCGGCAGCTGCACAAACTAAACCTGGAGGCGAACCTCTCAATACTGAACTCAGGTGGAAAGAAACATTTGTATTCCACAATCTATAAAGCTAAAGCAAAAATGGTATAACTTTACCCACTAATCCATTAAAAATCTAATCTCAATACAGATATCGGAAAATTCATTTATACCTCTATTATATGACCAACACTTACTTATGCCTGTTCAATTTGGAGAAATACTGTCAAATACAACCTAAATAATTTACGAATTACACAAAGTAAAATCTTATGAAAAATAGTTAAAGCGCCTTGGTTCATTTCAAACAGGCTAATACGTAATAAATTACAAATCTCAAACAAAACAACTTTATAACAAATCTAACCCAAAAATGTTTCGATCTTCTTCCATCTGCAACTAGTACCAAAGATTTCAATCTAGGCCAAACTGGAGAGTTAGACTCGAAATTAAATCAAAATTTCCAGGAGACTGGTTTCCTCTTCCATAAAAAGGTACTATTTAAATAGTTTACATTTATAATTATTTATATCAAAACTTCTAAAATAATTTACTGTTATTTGCCTTGACAACTGTCTTTTTCAAACTTAATTTCTTATCTTACTAAATAAGTTACCCGATGGGATCCCACTGTTACGTTAATAACCAAATGTTAATGAAGTGGCAAATTTAATGAACGTCTCTAAAGAACAAGTATTATTGAACAGACACAAAATATTTTTTTAATTAGTTAGTCGATTGAGACAGAAGAATAACAGCTGGTAGATTTTTAGCGCAGGCGCATTGGAAGGTTTTCTTTGATATGGCTTAGCTCTAGCTCACTTCTCCGCGCGTGCGAGATCGGGGACTAGGTCTTGTGTGGTGGTCCGACATTCAGATGTCTCAGAATAATTGTTACACGTGTCTAGAGCAATTGGATGGGGCCAAAGATAATAGCTTTTCCCAAAAATGGGTGATGGAAAATGTCGCAATTAACGCAGTTACACATGACATTTCCCCTGATAAGTAGGTACCCCATCGTGCGTTGGTGTTCGGCAGGTCATGTAGATGAAAACAAAGACTTCGTATTCCCCGCCAAACCCCAAAGTATGATTGGTTGCCTGCCCATCAGGGTCAAGTAACACATGTAACTTCGTTATAACAATTGTTCCAACACATGTTCATTGGCAGAAAGTTATCATACCCTATAAATGCACTGTTAACACTTAGCCTGAGATGCCAGAAGAAGTCCAATCTGCTCAAATGCCCAGATTTCGGCGTCACACACGTCGATCATGCAAGGCGAGCGCATCGAGGAGAAGAGTGAGGCTTGTATTGCAGTAAGTGTCACGTGACAGTAAACCCCCCTCCCACGCGCAACGGTGGTCACGTGGCGATAAGCCGGCGAATATAAATTGGGCCGACTCGCTCACGCTGGCGGGTTTTGTTCTTATAAACATCGCGCTTGGCGCAAAATTCATGCCCAGGCTGGTGCGTATTCGTGTATTGCACAGGTAACGAAGGTCACGAGAGGCGCGGTAGGAAAGTGCACTCCAGGTGAGGCCCTCATGTGCATGTGATGCACCCCCAGGATAGTACGCTCGCGGTTGGCGGTCGGGAGTACCAGAAAGTGTGTACGGAGTAAATTTTGTAAATAAAAATATAATTTAAATTGTCTGTGTGCGTTGCCACAAGTGCCACACGCTGCTACAAGTGCTTTCGGATCCTGTAACCACCTATTACGTTAGAAAACCCCTCCCTTTCTGGTATTGAACTAACGGATCACACCCCAATAGCTTACAACCTCTTGCATCGCCGAAAGCCTCATTCCATTACCGAAACTCCCCCCCCACACACACAATGAGGTGTGGTGGAAGGTGTGGACCGGCCGTACAGATTAGCAGACCATCTTTCCAAAGTAATCTTAAAGATACAGTGAACAAAATGAAAGTGAAGCAATTGATCCTAATTAAATCCAGTTTACAAGTACGAATATAACTTAAGGTCAAATTTAGAAGAAAAGAAAAGCACAAAAAATACAAGATGTTTTTCCACAGAGTTTCGGAATGTAAAACCAATATTGTTGGCAATGACGACTCATAATTATTTCATGAAAAACCTTGCTCAATGGTTTGGTGTTTTTTTAATAAGCTACATTTTTTAAAAAATCACAGCTTCTTAGTCCATTATTAGATCTACCGAATATTCGAAACATTACATGACGTGGTGAGTGATATTTAGAAAAAGAATTATTGTAAATGTGAAAATTAATAGTTGCTTATTATTTCTTTAATAGATAATCAGTGGCAAATTTCAAACTTCTGAGACGAACAATTGGAAATTTATTTTAAAATCTTGTCAGATTGCCAATATTCAGGTCACCAACATTAAATGATACAATACTTCATAGAATTTATGACGAATGTTTGATACACGAATATATATTTTAATTAATTGGAGACAATTTGTAAAACGTTTAAATAACTATTATTTTGTCATACATGTTACAAATTACACATATGAGACCCATGAATAAAAAATTTAGGTAATCTTAGTCACAATACTAGATAAACACAAAGAAACAATATACGATAGAAAATAAATTGGTAAATATTAGTGAATATATCTAATTATTGTGTACAATTATTAAACTACAGGTACATTCGTATATCCTCAAGTAACTTTTAAAAAGGAGTATGAAATTTACAGCATTTATTTACATTCCCGGCATACCCGTAATGAATCTCAAACAATAATTTAATTATTCCTTGAAAAAATCCACCAAACAAGGTTTTTCAATCCCAATAGTCCACTTACAAAAATTCCTAACACCCTGAAAAAGGAAAATGTGCACGAAAGGAAAAAAGTTAATATTTCACGAAAAGAAATCAAACGGTAACGAGCAAACACACCTCAACATTTCACCTACAGCAGTCAAATTAATTAAATCGGCAGTGAAGTCTCCCCTTTTTGCACAAAAGCTGCGTCAAGTATACATACTACACGCGCACTCCGCTCCCAGCGCGCAAATAAACGTTAATTAAAGCGGCTAAGATTACTCGGGAGCACACGTGGCCGCGGCGGGGGCGCAGCGCACGGGGCGGAGCACACGGCCGTGGACACGGCTCGGAGCCAAACGGCCCGCGCGCGCCCGCGCCCGCTTTACGACGCTCTAAAAACTTTTTGATGTCGCTCTCTTTAGCGGCGACGGTGAGGTCCGCGGCCACGCGTGGATTACGACCCTGCGCGATTCACGGCATCGCTCGGCGACGCACGCCTCTGGGGCGCTCGCCCCTCCGCTCCTCTTAGTGGCCGCTGCCAGCCATCTGGCCCGCTCCGTCACGGACTCCTTGACACCTGCCCTCCCCTCGAGGGTCCATTCAAACATCCCTGCCTCCCCACCTCACCTCATCTCATCTCTCTGCCTCCCCGCCCAGCCCCTCTCCTCCGCACTACTTCCTACCGATATCACTGTCACCTCCCCGCCTCACCCCTTCCTCCCGCTCCACTTCACCTCACCTCCCAGTGTCACCTCAACTCTCCCCTCCTCCGCATCACGTCCTACCCGAATCACCTCTTGTCTATTATTTCCCCACCTTTCCTCCTCCCCCTTTCTCCACCTCACCCCCACCTCATCCCTTCATCTCACCTCACCACCTCCCCACGTCACCCCACCTCACCCCTCCTTCCGTCTCTTCCGCATCACCCCCTCCCTACAACCCTTCCACGTTCCCACAACGTCCTTCTCTGCACGTCTTAAGCACTCCTGCGCCTCACCTCCTCCTCTCCCAGCCCCGCTCCGCCTCGGCTGTCCGCCCGACGTCTCCGCCCCCGCCCCTCGCAGTCCGTCAGCGCGCTGCCACTCGCGCTGGCACCCACTCGTAAAAAAACGCGTCGCCATTTAATTACCGCAATGCGTTCCGCCCCCGCGCGGCGCGACGCGACGCGATGCGATGCGATGCGCGCGTCCACTTCTCTTCCCCTCTTTCACGCGCGTTAGCGAGACGCCCCCGGCCCGCCGCCGCAAAGTGTTTTTTCATGCCTGTAATCCGGGATATTTCACGCTATAGAAGGGAGCGTAAAAAAGGCGGGCGCGCCCGCCCCATCCCGCGCAGCGTTTCCGAGCTACGTACTGCGCCCGGGGGCAGCAGGGGAGGGCACGGCGAGCCGCGAGCGCGCGGTAACTCAAACACCTCCGCTGGCGAGGTCGTTTGCGGAAAATGCACGCGGCCTGGGGACGCGCGCCTGTAAATATAATTGTTGCGAGTGAACCCCAAACGAAGCTTCATGGATTCAGGAAGTATTTCGGGCGAGTTTGGCGATGGTCGTAGTGGATCCGGTAGGCGCAGAATGGGCCCGCCACCCTAAAGTCCATATTTTTGTGTAATTGAACCATAATTATGTTTATCCAAAAAAGTTCTCACAGCGACCGCAACGTAATCGAAAAGCATAATTTTAGCATTATATAAATTCATTTTTTAGATTTAAAAGTAACCTTTTTTAATTTGCTTTATTATTAAAATATATTTCAAGGGGCCAGAACTGAAATTAACCTCCTCCCTCCTGAAAATTTTCAAATTCGCCTCTGTACGTTCAGGATCATTAAGAATTCTATTAGATTACTTCAATTTCTAATTACAAAGAAAATTCGTCTTTAACTTAAAAACGAGTTATTCGGCCTGCACAATATTTGCTTCACATGAATCGTTCTTCATAAAATCCGAGCTCAGACAAGTATAGCCCACACTCTTTAACACCCATGTAACATATATCTCCCTCTCCAAATACCCAAATCCGACTTAAACACAGCACACTAAATCAGGGAATGTATCGCAACAACCCTCAACTTTTCATGTAGCTGCATGGTCGACCATCTAAGGCATAGGTTAAACAGAATTATGAATTTACAATAGTCTCGTCGAACATAGGATATCAAAAACGGAGATATGGCGCATCATGCTTCTTCAATACCCATTTCATAGAACGACACATTACGTATTATTTTGAGCCCAGAGCCATAACGTAACACTAAAGAAAGCGCAAACGATTTTTAGGTTCTAAATATACTCCTGCACAGTAAGCAAATCAGCGGTACTACAAGAGCTCATACTTTCACTGTTTGCAATTTTCGAACATTCAGACTCTTAAAAAACGGCAGGGGTCTGACGTTTGGTTAAGAGTTTCTTGTTCTATTTGTGGGGAAACATTGGAGAGAAATATCTAAGCGGTTATTGAGAAAATGTTGTTTTTTTTGTTGATAAATTACATTAATTTCAAGCACCAATTACGCGAAAAGTACTCGTTTTTTAAATCATTGTGCTGCCATTTTTTAAGAGCTGTTTTTTCTGAACATATTTTGATTCATCCAATATTCTCTACCTTCAAATTTGTAATTTTCAAATGTTAATTTTTTCCCAATTTTCGAAAATACAGTTTTCACCGGAATTGAGACTGGCGCCGGTTTTTTATTCAAACCTAGAGAACATTTAAAGAAAAAGATTGGAGCCATTTTTGAAGAATTAATTATTTTAATAAAAGGGCAAAGAATAGGTTTAGACACACAAACGTTCCTACGTTTGAAAGAATATTATGAGGCAGTGCTTTTGCACATGGCGATAGTAATGGAACGGAGTCGACAGACGCTCGTATTCGGCGAAAGACTATCCAGACGGGCACATCGGAAGGTGCGCGTAATTCATTACTTACCCCGAACGCATATGTACCGGTATAAATTTACATGTAGAATTAACTATAGATCCAAGCGCAGTGGCACATCCAGAAGTACTCGTATTCCCAAAAATTAAAACATGGATTTCAAATTCAAGAGTCCACGACATCAATCAGATCGACTGAGGAATATCAAGTTTGGAGAAAATCGGCTGAACGGTTTAGCCGCTACCGTTGTTCACAGACGGACAGTCAGACAGACAGACAGATGTTTTGCCGTCATTCGATTTTTCGATATGAAGGACCCACAAAACCTGGATTCTTGCTACAATGTGTGTTGGAGGGTTTTTCTAAATTTATCAACTGGAAATATCCCGGGCCCTGTAATAAGAAATTTTCTGCCAAACATTAGCGGTTTTTCGCGCAGCATTACATACCTTTCTACTTCGTGTCGAGAAACAAAAAAGAAAGGGATGGGCCGGAGGGCGCCAGGGCGGAGGTTCCGAAGGGCGCCGCTGGAGGTCGCCCCCTGCGGGCGGGTCGCCGCCGTTAAAAATTGTCAGCGCGCTCCATTATGACCATTAGCGCGCGCAAATGCGGCGGGTGGCGCTTTTTATTATCTGCGTGCGCGCCGGCGGATAAATTTGGCTGCGGTGCCTCGCCCGCCGCCATCGGTGGCGACCGGCGCCATTCCGGTGACATATCGGCGCCGGCGGAGGCGGCGGGGCGCCCGCGCGGGGCACGTGGGGAGGGCGCGTGCAAGGGAGCCGCCCTCGCCCAGGGGGGAGGGGACGAGCAGCAGCCCGCCGCCGCCGAAACGCGATCGCTCTCCATGAGCGCACGCTCTCTGCAAGACATATGGTCAACTGATGGCAGTGCAGGGCCTCGGACCGAGAGGTCCATCGGTTCGAGTCCCGTCGGCGTGGTTTCTCCGACCAACATGAGGCGAATGCCCAAGCAGTACCATATCAAACGTCACGGAACGGTCATGGTCACGGAAGGCGCGCGATTTTTCCTTCCTCTTCCTTGTCCTATCCTTACCCCTTACTTACACACACCTGCGTACGCAGTACACTAAACACACTTGTCCAGAGACCAGTCTTAAGTTTAGGGCTTGTTCCAGCTGGGCCGGTGTCACGCTGGTGGGAGATACCTCGTTAGGGAAAATCCTCGTAAGGCGACGTAGGTCGTTAAAGGATCTCGCCAGACACCTCACGCAATAAAAAAACATGCACTACACTTATAGTACTAATGACCTCAGAAGTTGTCACATCCGGAACGACTGTTCAATCAAACCAAGAAATGTGCTGTTCCGATTAAATTTCAAACGAGAACATACCCTAAAACTCGTCGCCGCATGCTTTACCTCAAGACTCATTGTCTCTTAGCGGCAGACACGAATTGGTGCTGTTCCTGGACCCGCCGGTGAAGCACATGGGTACACGTGGTGGTCACGTGGGAGAACAACGTGTGTCTGGGTCGCTCGTGGGTGATTGCGTGGAGGCAGCGCACGAGCAGGCTTAAGCGGCTCGTGTGGAGGGAAGGACACCAAACTGGCACCCCAGTGGGATATGGTTACGAAAAGGTTGATATTTTCTGTCCAAACGGACAGAGACGAAACCATGTTTATGTCGCGGAAGTTTACAATGAAACAGAAATTCAGGTGATAACACAAACTTGCAACAAGAGATGAGAAGCGTGCCGAATTAAAGTTGAAGAGGGTTCAAAGCAGTATACTCAACATAAAGACGATTAGAACGAAAGTGCAGATACTTATTGTCTTACCCTCACATTTAATTATTGAAGTTATTAAGTTCTCATAAGAGACCTTTGAAATTATATTTAATTTTTCTCCTTTCATTGTATAATTCTGTCATTTGATGGCGGCAACCATAATTATACTAATTGTGATAGAGCTTTCATAAAGATACAGGTTCTTGACCAATCACAAAAATTTACAAACGAAGTATTGACTATTAATCATTGTTCTCGTAAATATCAACTGCCTAAACTATTCAATATAAAAGTTTAAATTATGAAAGTTACCATACGTCGAAGAAAAGGCACCGTATGAAACATTGTAATGGATATTAATACACTCGTGTAAAGTTTACGATACTCAGCTCGTTTCTCACTCGCATCGTAATGTCACACTCGTGTATTAATTTCCATTATCATCGTTTCAGAAAGTACTATTTTTCAACACGGGTACTGAACGTTTTACCATTTCACACAGCAGATCGGCGCCGATGAAGTGCGTGGTTGCAAGTGGAGGGCCCGTGGGAGGACAGACGTGGGGGCAGGCGTGGGGAAGCGCACGTGCGGGGGGAAGCCACCTTCGCCCGTGGGGAAGGAGGTCGAAGGGCACCTTCGATGTGACCGCGAGCACAACACTCTACAAGTGACCACATCCATCTCATCAGTAATGTTGTATAAATTCAATTAATAACTATAACTTTTAAAAAATGTTATTGATTGTCGTTTCATCCTTTTGTGAAAGGTATTTGAAAGATTTATTATTTCTTCATTGAGGTATGCGTCTGTGGCAAAATATTTTTGGATATCTCCGATGTATTCCTCCGATATTCCGTTAAACGAGAAACGTCCTTGGTACTGGTGAAAACTGATGCGTAGCAAGAGCGTGGATGTGCCGCTTTACCATGATTCCTACTTTTTCACAATTTTAAAATTAAAAAAAAAATGTATTCTAGTGAATTGTATCTTATACATTAATTTAAAATTTTCTGTTATTCAAACATATATCAATTACGTATACTCTTAGGTGTACGAAATATAAGTTAAACATTTAAACAGATAGAAGAAAGCATAATTTTTCTATCAATTCAGAAAAAAAGAAAGTAATGAGTTAAATATCACAGAAACTTATAACAGTTTATTACACACAAAAAATTGTGAAGTTGATGCATTTTAAGCCCAAAAAGGGGTAAACCACACAGTGAAAATGAATGTATCAATAAATTATTTACGTGTTTTTTTTACGAAGAATCCAGTGAAAATAGTCATTTTGTTCCTAAATTAAGGTTTCGCCTTACAACTCTAAAAAAAACTTGTAGAAAAATTTAAAAAGTAAGATTTTCAGTTAGAATAGTTCTCTATGTTGGTCTTAAGTATCAAATATCATAAAAAATTAGTGTATATCCTAGAAAACTGTCTAAAGAATACAGAACATTACGTTATATGTCAAAGAAATCTAATTTCCTCCAAGCTACAGCGTTAAAACTAAAAATGTTTCCATATTACGTCACTATGTTAACATAAATAAATACAAACATGTTTTTCTAGGTTATTTTGGGAGTAGAATAAGATAATAGTATGGTTGCATAGGCTTCCGCGGCCGGAGCGTATGCTGTCTAGGCTACCCGGAACGAGCCGCGTCACTGTCATGGTGGCTAACGTTTCGGCCAGCGTATTGTGGCCTTCTTCAAGAGTCTTTTTCAGAGCAGTACGCTCTGAAGAAGGCCGAAACGTTATCCACCATGACAGTGACGCGGCTCGCCCCGGATAGCCTAGACAACAAGATAATAGTATTCTCTTCTAGTTTAAATTTTGGGACATGATTGAAAATATTAAGAGCATTAAAAGAAAAAAAAAAACATATTATTTTTGAATTAACCATATTTTTTTCTACGTTTTGAAGGTACAACCATGGTTTCCATGCCTCTCGTCTAAGGTGGGTTTTCAACCTGGGTTCCGCAGAATCCTAGGGTTCTCTGAGACGTTGACAAGGGTTCTGGAAGTGAACATTATTTGCTCAGCCATATGTGCAATGGAAATCATTTATACAAGGATTTTTATGTAGGAACGAAGTTGCGGCATGTCTTACCAAAATATTCTTGTAAATATTATTAATATTCATGCAAAACTTATATTATTAATAGAAAGTGGAAATAACAACGCAGTTGATTGTACAAACATGTAAGATTTGTCAAACAATTAAAAAGTAAAAAGATAAAAAAAAAAGGATTTTTTATTATTCAGACAAATGAATTTATATGCATTTGGTTTTTTCCTGATGATGCGTAAAACTACATTACGCTATACGTCGTGTTTCAAAATATGTCAAAAATAATTATTTTTTTTGAAATTGTGTTCTGTGATTTTTCAAAAAGAAAAAATGATATCTGAGATTAAATTATTAATTCTATGCAACAATCATTCAATTTTATATATTTTGATTGTTCAAATAATTTTGCGAAATTGTGTAGAAAAAATCTTTGATATACTATTTTAACTGCTACTTAAATGTGAGGTTTCTTCACGAAATCCACAAGCTCGTAGGGTACCTCTAATTGTAAAAGGTTGAAGTCCCCTGATATGTACCATTTATTTATACGTAGGTTTCAAGTAAATCAACTGTTGACAGTTTCATCCAATCGGGGGCTTATAGATCGCTACAGTGACGTGACTATGGTGACGTTCAAGTTCCCGATTAGGTGAAACTCTCAACAGCTAATTTACTTCGAACGCATGTACAAATGTGTCCATGTACAGTAGAACCTAGTTAATCCGAACTCCGCAAATTCTTAATTTGGATAAATAATAAACAAAATTCGTTTTTGTAGGGTAAAGAACGAATTTTGTAATTACTGTAGAAGTGAACTAGTAATTATCGAAACACAAGTAGTGGAAACGAAACGTTTATTGCACTGGTAACTATTGTGTACATCATTTTTGTGTAGCAGTAATTTTAACCTAGAGGAAATCGGTAATCTTCTTTCGCAAAATCATCTTCTAGGAAATCGATACTCTTCTTTTGCCGTAAGGAGCTGAATCTGCTTGATGATGTGATCGATACGCTACGTTGCCATTTTCTCACATCGCACGCTACTTGACATTGTCTGGTAATCCTGTAGATGGACGGTTCATTTTTTCGGTTAATCCGAACATTTTCGAATCCGAACAGACTACACCCTCAATTAGTTGAAATTACCGGGGTTCTACTGTACAGGAGAAGACTTCGCTCCTTGCCGCTCCGCCCAGACGTCGCTAGCGCCGCAAGGCATCGCTGGCCCTCTCCACAACACTGCCACTGACCGAGCGGCCATAAACTCCGGCACCCCCGCCCCTCCCCCCGCACCACCTCTTTCCGACGGGAAAAGCGCGAGACGCATTCTCTCTCCGAGAATTGTGTCGTCATTCTCTCTCCGAGAGTTCTGTCGAGCACGTTTCTTCGCCGTCCGACCACGTTCTGCACTTCCCGGGCAGCACATGCGTTAGGCCGACGATCGGAACATTTCGCCACCGTCCGACCACGGAACGCTTTTTCCGCCGTCCGACCACGGACCACACTTCTTTTCCGTCCGACCACGAATAAACCTAGCCGTGAGGTCTAAACCCGCAGCAAAGCGACGGGAAACCGTCAGTAAATGTTATATCCGCCATAAGGTGCAGAGGAAACGCCAGCCCGAAAAAGTTCAACTGCTACCCGCTGGACCAATCACCAAAACAGGAGAGCTACATCAACGAGCACGCAGCGGCCGCGGGGCCGTTGCAACTATGGCCGCTTCTGAAAGCATGGAGTACCTGACAACACCGCTACCATCGGACGACGACGACCACACGATATGGACGACACTGCTAGCCGGCGCCAACCTAACGGCGCAGGCTACGAAGAGATCAACCACCGACAACAGAACAGAATCACCCGCCAAGAAGACGTCCCACGAGCAGCAGACACAGGTGAGTGACGTGGGCAACCAAGGCACCTCCTCATCCTCCAACCAACTTCCCCAGTCTTCATTCCTCTCTATCCCAAACTCCGAACCTTCCACCACTTCCCAAACAATCACCAACTCTACTACCGACTCCCACCAATCCACTGAACCACCTTTTCAACTGGCCACCGGCAAACTTGTCTGCAAAGCACGTGAACCCTACGCTTCCTCCTCAACGACGATCACTAACAGATTCAGCGCCCTGACCACCTCTGACCCCCCTGAACAGACGCCCACGACAAACAACACCCTTTCGGACCAAGTGACAACGGACAATGCGCCCAGCCGACAACAACCACCCAGACCAAAGATCGGTACTATCCACATCGACAACACCGGACTCACAAACGCCACACGACTTCTTTCGGATCTCCAGACCATGGCCCGTAACGGTTTCCTGGCCAGAAGCACGAAAAAAGAACTCATTATTCAACCCAAGACCCTCCAAGCACACAAGACACTCCTTGACGCCCTCGACAAAATTGAACTGACTCCAGACATCAGAGCAAAGTACTTCGCAGACAAGCTCTACTACCACCACCACCGCGCTACTGAAGAACGACGAGACAGACTTGTAATAAAAGGTCTATCCCCAAACACCCCCCAATCAGAAATTCTCCAAGAACTTAAATGTTACAAATACCCCATCCATCACATTGCAGAGATGAAACGACGAAACCCCGACAACACCCTGACTGGCCTTGGGATCTACATGATCGAGGTGAACAAGGAAGACCTGACTGACATCAAGACAAACATTAAACACCTACTCCACCACAGAGTGACAATACATGACTACCAACAAAATGACAGGATCCCAAGGTGCGACAAATGTCAAATGTACTTCCACACAAAACAATACTGCCACAGACCGACGACCTGCGCCAAGTGCGGGGGAAACCACCACATAACAGACTGCACCAATGACTTCTACAAATGCGCCAACTGTAAACATGACCACCCAGCCTACTCCCAAGACTGCCCCATCCTCATTAAAGCAAAGCAAGACAGACGGACCGCTCTGACGCTACAAGCAGACAACAGACAAAGACAACAACAGACCAGACCTACCCAATCTGAATTCCCCTCTCTTCGTGCCTCATCAAACGCAGCAATCCTTCAACAAACATACGCCGGAATAACTCAAACATCCTCAGCTCCTACTTCTACCCCAACTCCCAACCCAACATCCGCCTTCTCCGACCTAAAAGAACTATTCTCACTACTTAAATCTTTCAACCTCTCCAAACTTATCTCAATAGCCAAAGAAATAATAAACATACTTAAAAGTACAGACGACACCATGACCAAAATAATCACCATTTTGACCAAAGTTTGCGAACTAATCTAATTTCACCACCAGACATAAACTGACGAACATCACTACTTGGAACGCGAACGGCGGACTGGCCCGGAAGGTACAAGACATCCGACAATACTTAAAAGACCACTCCGTCGGGATATTACTACTACAAGAAACGCACCTCAAACCCAACCTCTCCTTCTCCATCCCCGACTACATAACATATCGCACCGACAGACCGACACACGGAGGTGGAACAGCGATATGTATCAGAAAGGACATCCCCCACACCCAACTCCCACCTATTGCCACATCCCACATAGAAAACACCAGACTGGAAATAGCAACTCCTTACGGCCCCATCACCATAACCTCAATTTATAAACCACCACAAAGCCCCCTGTTAGACCAAGACCTCGACCTCCTGACCACAGGCACCTGCCTATTAGCAGGCGATATAAACTCAAAATCGACTGCCTGGGGATGCAGACACACCAATGTCAACGGCAACAAACTTAACGACTACCTCAACACCCGACCAACTCTAACTCTGACAGCACCGACAGAACCGACACACCTAGTACGAGAACTGCCCCACGACATCTTAGACTTTACAATCCACTCGTCAAACATCACCATCAGCACACCCCACCCTCATCCTGAACTCAACTCCGATCACCTTCCCACAATCTTCACAATAGACACGCTATCCCTCCATATAAACCTCATCCGTACAAATATAGAAACCGATTGGAAAAAATTCAAACATCTAATATCAAAGAAGATCAAACATCCTAACTCCCTTGAAACCCCACAACAAATCAACCTAGCCATCGCTCATTTCAACCTCCAAATAAACCGATCCCTCTCCAAATCATCTACCTACACTAAAGACACCCCACCCAAACTGCCTGACAACATCCTACAACTAATACGCTACAAACGAAAATCTCAAAAGACATTCTACCGCACTAGAAGGCAAGACGACAGACGCACGTACGAACACTACAGAAAAACCCTCCACAACACACTGATAAACTACGAAAAAGATAAATGGACAAACACCATTGACGAACTGACCAGGCACCCCAGGAGAATCTGGACACTAATCAAAGAATTAAAGACAAAAACAAATTCAATCTCCCCTCTTACCCAACCAGACGGAACACTAACTTACAACCCACAAACAATGACAGAACTCTTCGCAGACAGACTGCAAAACCGATTCACATCCCCAAACACCCCCCTCCCACCTTCAGCCATACTATACTTCCTCAAAACCCCCCACCTTCCACCCCAACATCAAACACCCTGGACTATTACAGACAAAGAAATAAAAGACGAACTAAACTCACTTGACGAAAGTAAAGCGACAGGTCCCGACGGAGTAAAGGCAGCAGCGTTGAAAAGACTGACCAAAAACGCGACGGACTTCCTGACCAATCTCTTCAACGCCTGTATTAAGACAAACTACTTTCCCGACGCCTGGAAACACGCCAAAATCATCATGCTCCCCAAACCAGACAAATCACGCAAAGACCCAGACAACTACAGACCTATCAGTTTACTACCTATCCTAGGAAAAATTTTCGAGAGAATTATACTAAAAAGACTGACACCACTTATCGACAAACGACTACGACCGACACAATTCGGCTTCCGGGCAGACAGATCAACAGCACTACAGACTTTACGCATCTCATGTGACATAGCAACCGGCCTAGAACGCACCAAAAAACCCATTCCACCAGTCCCATCTATCTTTCTCGACTTCTCTCACGCTTTCGATTCTATCAACCACAACACTCTCATCTATAAAATCACTCCCCACATCCCGAAATTTCTTCTTCCTCTTCTCAAAAACTATCTCTCCAATAGAACTTTTCACATTAACTACCTCAACACCACCTCCTCCACCCGACCAATCTCCGCCGGCGTCCCCCAAGGGGCAGTCCTCTCACCGACACTTTTCTCTCTATACATTAACGACCTACCAACTGCTACAAAAACGAACGACTACATCTACGCAGACGACACCGCCTTAACAGTGACCAAACAACGACTACCTAACTCAATTTTGACACTTCAAGAGACACTTAACCAAATTACTCACTGGACGAAAGAAAATGACTTAAAACTGAACCCCCGAAAATGCTCTGCAATACTCTTTAACCGAAACCACAACGCCCCGAACCCTCCCCCACTCACTATCGACAACACCCCCATCAACTGGACGGAAAGCACGACATACCTGGGTATCACACTGGACCGAAAACTCCTCTGGACAAAACACATTGACAAAATAACTCAAAAAGCCCACAGACAACTCAACGCCCTCTCCCCAATCATCACCCACCCCCACACAACGACAAAGACGAAACTTTACATCTACGAGACTTACATCAAACCCATACTCAAATACAACTGTGAGACCTGGGCCGCAACCTGTAACTACAACTACGACAAACTTCACAAACTCGAAAACAGATTTCTTCGGACAGCATTTAGACCTCCCCCAATGACTAACCTACACAGACTAAGACAAACGCTGAATATTACCCCAATCCGAAAAGACATCTTCGACACAGCCAGACGCAACATCGAAAAAGCCATACAAAACCCAAGCTTCACCCCATTCCTGTCCACTCACCAGAAAATTTTGTCCAACCCCCCCAAACACATAAAATACTTCCCCCACCCTCTCGACATCCTACAGAACTCACCGCCCTGATTGTAAGCACCCACTCCCCCGCCAAAACAGGCCTAACAACTTCTCCGTCAACCCAACAAATTTCACCACCAATCTAAACACTCACTCATTCATTCAACTTTACTTCCCTCTCTTCTCGCCCACCCTTCCCCATCCTTCCTCTCCAAACAACAGCTAGTCTGGGGTAGCGAGAGGCTCCTTCCCACACACCCCACCCCTTTTCCGTTTGCTGCCCACGCCGACGCCGCCCACGCACCCACACCGGGATGAGCATTTAATGCAGGCCCGTAACAACAAAAACCCATCGACTACAAGCGCGAGACGCCAGCGGCTGCCGGTTCTGTCCTCTCCCCTCCCCCTCGCTCATTAACACGCCGCGCCGCACAGCAATGCAGCGGCGGCGCGCGCACCACCTGGCGGCCGGCGCCGCAACTGCCTCCGACCGCACGCCCTGCCGCGCAGGCACGCCGCCCCGCTGCCGCTGCGCAGCACTCCACTACTTGGTAGGGATGCGACATCGATATAGATCCAAGACAACGATGTATTGACATCGATGTGCTTTTAAGATCAATGTTTACGTTTGCAATGTTTTATTCGTGGACAATTCCCATAACCACTATTTAAGAAAAGTTAAAAATATGAAATAATAATAAATGGCACCACTGTCCTATGTATTCGAACTACACGAACGATGTAGGTTTTATCTTCATCGAGTAGGATCTCCCACCCCGAAATGATCCTAATAGCCTGGTACTTCCTTCGTCTGTCCTCGTATTTCGGATACCGTGAGGCTCTTTTTTTTATTTTTGCAATTAAATTTTAATTATAAATTAATACGCACAGCCACTAAGTATGTTTGTACTTGACGCGACAGCACATGAGCGGGCAGACGCCTACCGGCGACGTCCCTGCTTCGCGGTCTTGGTTTAAAGGGGTACGTGTGGTTATCCCCACGCCGGTCTTCTCAACCTGAGAAGTGAATTTTCTCAACGCCAGACAGCAACATACTCGTACACTGGCACATTGCCAGGAAAACGCACACCATAGTCTTGGCTCGACAATAATCGAACACGGAGCCGCATCGTGCAATAGCACGCTGACCAAGAGCTAGCCACCAGCTCGTACACAGCCACTGTCCAATTTAATTTTGTCGCGCACGAAGATTTCTCTTAGAGTTCCGAAATATCGATGGATTTTGGTCGATGTATTATTAACTCGATGTTATAATTTTCAATATCAATGTTTGGAAACATCGAAGTCTAGTTGTCGATGTCACATCACTACTTCTTAGTAGGGTCGACGCCATACTATCGATTATGACAGACTCGATTGTTTCCTTTTTTGATCTCCTTCATGTACGTATCCATGTTGTAGGATCAATAATATAATTGTAATATTAAGAACAACACTTTCCTATCATTATTGAAAAGATAAAATTATGGGAGAAAAACCAACATGTTAACATCAATTGCAACTGTCATAATTTTTCTAGCATATAGGAAAGATAATTTTCAAATTTCAAGCACGCGGTCTAAACACTCCCCCCTCCTAGTCTGTCAGTCTCTCTTTATCCGTCCGACCCTCCGTCCGTCCGACCCTCCGTCCGTCCGACCCTCCGTCCGTCCGACCCTCCGTCCGTCCGACCCTCCGTCCGTCCGACCCTCCGTCCGTCCGACCCTCCGTCCGTCCGACCCTCCGTCCGTCCGACCCTCCGTCCGTCCGACCCTCCGTCCGTCCGACCCTCCGTCCGTCCGACCCTCCGTCCGTCCGACCCTCCGTCCGTCCGACCCTCCGTCCGTCCGACCCTCCGTCCGTCCGACCCTCCGTCCGTCCGACCCTCCGTCCGTCCGACCCTCCGTCCGTCCGACCCTCCGTCCGTCCGACCCTCCGTCCGTCCGACCCTCCGTCCGTCCGACCCTCCGTCCGTGTCTCCTTCTCCCCTTCCCTATACTTTCACAGACATTTTTCTCAACAATTTTGTTGTTGGTATCTAAACCATATATTGTATCAATTCGTGTATTGCGAAAACCACTATCAAATCTCCAGACAAAGAGACTCGGCTGTTATTGTCAGATTTGACATCAATGCAAGTCGAGATTCTTTTGCCTGGGCAATGAAATTAGTGTTGTGAAACTTATATTAGTGTTCAACTTTAAGTGCATTTTCTTGATTCACGTTTCAATTTTAAACGTGAATGGATCTAATCGAAATAAACGATAATTAACATTTGAATGACGCGGCAATATTGAAATTTGCTGCATTCCCTACTTTTTTCATGCAGATGGTGATATCTAATGTATTTTTTTTAATATGGACTCCCTCATAAAGACATTTATGCGATTTATCAATGCTCAAGCTTCATTTTTGCTATTACTCACCTCTGTAATTAAATGGCTGCGTACAAATTGCACATTCAGGTACTCACCTGCAAAAGAGAGAAAAAAAGCTTTTAACTTATTTAGTATTAACCCGTAAATTATTAATAAGCCTACAATAATTGGTTTTTAGAGCACGGTCTCAAAAGTTATACCTTCCAGACAGTTTTTCTTTCTGTTTTTTCCATCCGTTTGTGTTTTTTAACATTCTAGATGCATACATTACGTTGTATTACACTCGTGTGACATTTTGGTATGTCACATTACGATAGTAGTAATCGATGTTAAATGGAACTTGAAAAAAGGTACGATTTGTGGTCTAAAAATCAAATATTGTGTCATAACAAACATTATGAAAATGACTCAGAAAAGAGAATTCTTAACTTTTTCTGTGAATATATTAAAACATTATCCAATTTCATTTTATTGCGTGTGCCCAAGAAGGGAGCTTCATCGAGATTATCAATGTCTGAAGCTTGAGATAAATTCTATCATTTCTAAATATTTTGTATAAAAATAAATAAAAATATAAAATAAATTTATTTATTATGCATATTGAAGAACCTACACTCATAATTTTTTTTTATAAAGCGAATCGGATTTCGTATCGAATCCTGTTAGTAGTCTTCACATAGTTAGTCTTCACATAGTTCATGCAATTGGTTTTATATAAGAAGTAATAATATTTCGAAAACTTAATTCAATCTTCTATTAAAACAGATTTTACATACCATTTAATTTAACACATTTGATATGTTTGAATTGAAATAATCAATTGGAATCTCATATAAAAAATAGAATTAACACGTTCGCATAAAAAAATTGCATAACATTTCGCATAATACGACTACTCGCATTCTTGTTTCGCTCTCTTTTATTACATTCATCAATTCTTTAAGTAATTTCATTCTGCATGAGTTTCGTTGTCAAATAAAGTTTATATTCCATGTTATATCTATAGGGGAAGGCAACTGGAAGTCACGACCCTCGAGGCCACATTTCTCACGTCAGAGCCAACTGGATCGCGTCCAAACGGCACGCAACAGCTACCGTATTGCAGCGGGTCACAAATTTCACCACGCCAGCCAGCTTTTTTGCAGAACACCCGTAGAGTTAGCGAGTATCAAAATTTATTCACAGAAGTTGGGAACTGAAAATACTAGTAGTTTCATTTGCATGGAATCAAAGATGGAAAGATATATTTTTTGATATCTTCTACTGTCTTACTCGTTAGAGAACAAGCTCAAAATGTGCCTCTAAATAATCAATCTAATCACGTACAACTTTACGTTCATACTGAAGACAGGTTCTTTCAAACCGGATGTGATTCTACCTCGTTAGCACCGCTGCTGCTTGGAATTTTTACGAGCGACAGAGGTCATTTCGAAGTTTTCGTCTGAAAATTGGAAGTAATTCTCTGATCTTCAAAGTCTGAAACTATGAGAAAAAAATATATATTCGATAGAATTAGATGTTGAAGACAAGAAGCAGTGTACGTTAAAATAACAGAAATCAATTTGCATTTCACCCCAATGCGTCGGATTACATAATGACGTTAGTCTAGTGACGTCTGTATGGCACTGAGGGTATACTAATTAAGGTTTAAACTACATATCATTCACTCCACACATGAGATGAGAGCCCAAATGCCCTGACCTAGTATTTTATTAGAATTTAAAAATTAACGTCCAACAGTTACATTTAAAAAAATGAAAATAATTTCAAAATAAATATTTGAAGAATAACATATACACACACACTATATATGTATGTATGTATGTTTGTATGTTTCAAAGTATATATTGCAATACTAATCATTAAAATCACGTGCCGTTCGTTCTTCTTTCCTTCGGAAATACGCTGCGTGGCCTGAAGATAATTAAGAAGCAGGAGGAGGGAGGGAGTAAGGGGGAATGAGTGAGAGGGAGGTAGGGGGTGGGTAGAAGGAAGGGAGGGGGAAGGGGAGGGAGGGGAGGGAGGAAGGGACGGGGAGGGGAGGGAAAGAGGATGGAGGAGGGGGTGGAGTAGAGGGCGGAGTGAAGGAGGCGGCAGCGTAGGAAAAGAGATGCGGAGTCGGACTGAAGAGGGAGAGGGGTGAACCAAGAGGGGGTAGGAAGAGGTATGGAGGAAGATGAGGTGTAAGCGATGTTGGGATGAGGATGGGAGGTGATGAGGGAGAGAGAGAAGTTCTAGAGAGAGAGAGAGAGAAGTTCTAAAGAGAGAGAGAGAGAAGTTCTAAAGAGAGAGAGAGAGAAGTTCTAAAGAGAGAGAGAGAGAAGTTCTAAAGAGAGAGAGAGAGAAGTTCTAAAGAGAGAGAGACGTTCTAAAGAGAGAGAGAGAGAAGTTCTAAAGAGAGAGAGAGAAGTTCTAAAGAGAGAGAGAGAAGTTCTAAAGAGAGAGAGAGAAGTTCTAAAGAGAGAGAGAGAGAAGTTCTAAAGAGAGAGAGAGAGAGAAGTTCTAAAGAGAGAGAGAGAGAAGTTCTAAAGAGAGAGAGAGAAGTTCTAAAGAGAGAGAGAAGTTCTAAAGAGAGAGACAGAAGTTCTAAAGAGAGAGAGAGGGAAAAGAGATGCCAAGGAGACAGATGCTGAAGAGAGGGAGAGAGATGCTGAAGATCTCTAAATGCAACATCTCTAAGTTGTATTTTATTTTATTTACTAAATGTATCTTTGAATAACGCTTTCCTGTTAAATTTGTGTCTATACGTTTATGAAAGGTGGAGTACACAGTGATGGGCACTTTAAGGGCAACCAATATGTTTTATGCAATGTTTAATTGTTTATTTTAATAATAGGAAATAATAGCACACGAGTTACTACATGTGTACATTTATAAGGCTTGTAAGATAAATAGTTCAACATTATACTTCACATTCTATAAAATGTTAAATAAAATAAGGCAGTAATACTCGTATAGTGATGGGCGCTTTTAATATGGGCACTTCGTAATATAGTGGGGGGAATTCAGAAAAATGGATTGTAAAAGGGCCCAATAGTGCCAAATAGCATTGTTGAACGCAACGGGCTTATTACTACTGGTTTATTAAGCTGCAGTTATTTAATAAGTCTAAACATGTTACACAAAAATATATTTTCGTCGTCTGAGTCACATTCCTCTACAGAATCTTGTGACAAAAGGCATGATTTGTGAACACCTTTTGTCACAATTGGCAGAAGACACCGTAGTTCTTAAAATTGAATGTGTTTCCATACTGGAATCTGCCCTGAAGAAAATACTTCCGTGAACTTCTGGAGGAAAGAAACTTGCTGTTGCTTCTTTCCATCTTACAAATGCCTGTAAAAGTGCTCGGCTGACAAATGTCTTCATTTTTAACACCTCCTATAAGTGTGTTTAAACATTGAATGGATGAATATGGCATTCTTTGTGCAGAATTGTCGTTTGTTTTTTTAAGGTTAACCCGATTACTTGTATCCTCTAGATGGTGTGTTTTCTGCTTAATGTCATTGAACTTTTATTACACTCGGCGCTCTCCAACAATATCGTAGAGTTTTTGAATTGTCAATGCTTTTTTTTCCCTGTTGTGGTTACAATGTTTTAATTTTCAGCATTTGATGCGATGTTATTGTACATTCACCCCAGACATTTAGTGGAATCAATGCTCTCAGGGCTCCAGGGAACAAGGCCACAACCGCTAATACCATTTTGCAAAGTTTCTGGCGTTATTGGCGCAGTATCTTCTCCAACGATAATTTTTTTTTAATTCACAACAGAGCTTACTTGTCTGAAAAGTAAAATGATTTTTGTGATCATCTACGAAACGAAGAGAGATTACCCAGTAACGTACAGTCCAAACCAAAAGTTTGCAAAAAAGTTCACGTGAACGAAGCCAAGGTGTCTCAATTACATCAGTTACATACAACAGATTTAATTGTTCACTGTGAGAACTTCTTTGTCTTCAGAGCGATTTCGTACCTCAAAATAAGTGAAATTTAAGAATCTGAAAAGAACTGAGAATCTTTTTGGCGATGTTTAAGGTCATCAAAATCCGCCCCCCTAGTGATAACATTAAACTCCAGAACGTTTATTGAGATAGTAATGATCATGTTCGAATTTTCCTGATGTTCACAGACCCATCACTGTTCAAAATCTTTCTAAACGTAAACTTTTGCGTAATAAGGCAATGTTCGAAAATTCAGTATTAACATTACAGCAATGCATAGAAAATAAGTTGCCAAAATTACAGTGATGAGCACTTCATACCCTTCATTGTACTGCACGTCAGAAATATTTACAGTTATGGGCACTATATATATATATATATATATATATATATATATATATATATATATATATATATATATATATATATATATATAGCTTATGGTCTGCTCTAAGAAGTGAACTATTGAAGAGTACTTTTGTTCTCTGCGGGTCCACATTCAATTGATATTTCGAGATTGCAAAGTTGAAGACACACAGGACACAGAAATTACATACAGAAGGAGAAGGCCTCTCGCTGTTTAAAAATCTTATTTTTACTCCACACACACACACACACACACACACACACACACACAGTTACTGTGCCCATCACTATACTGTTGCCCACGACAGTACCGGTATCCGTATTACATGGTAAGGCGGAAGAGATGGCCTGATGGCCCGGGTCTCGACACATAAATAAAGTCATTAATATATTATATTATTATTATTATTATTATTATTATTATTATTATTATTATTATTATTACAAGTGCTTTGTAGGTGTGTGCGGCGTTTCGAAGAGCGGGGCGACTGCCCCCGAGGTGAGCGGTCGCGCGGCAGTACGTCACGTCGCCATCGCGCTCTCAGCCACCGCAGGACCGTTATAGAAGCTGCCACTCGCCCAACCCATCCCGCGGCACCGCTCGCGGGCGGAGGGGACAGCATTGCTCACCGACGGCCACAGAAAACGAGCGACGAGCACGAGAGAGAAGATTACGCAAGGCAGCAAAGGAATACAGGAGAACGTTGGACACAAAATTGGAAACCATTTTTAAGAAAAGTGAATTAATTGGAAAAGAAATATACAAAGTTAAGATCAGAAGACGACAAATATATACCAAAAGATAGCTTTCAATATCACCGAAATAAAATGTGGACTCCAGGAATTGCCAGAAGAGAAGAATATGTATTTGCAGATCCAAAGGTCTATGTAGGGCTTTAGAAGAAAACAGCGCGAGGGTCATAATTCTCTCGAGTTCTGGTTAATCCGATACCATATTCAAAATTTTATTTTTAAACTTTATCTTTAATCTTTTGTTTACATTTGAAAACACAAACGCTGACGCTGTATTGACTAAAGGCTATCATGACAATATATAAGGTTCGAAAAGAAACGGTGTTTAATCAGATCTTTCACTGCGTTGACTACGGTGCAGTTGCCTAGTGTCGTTGCTTACTGACGCTTCAAACTACAAATGCGGTCAAAGATAAAGATATGAAAAATTGGCAAAGAGGTAGATAATTTAATTTCATAGAACTCGGATACATACCAAGCAACGTTTTGTGTTTGGAAACTTCAAAGAAGTGAGAGAGGATTTACAAACAGTGATGGAGAAAAGGACGCAGAGATGTTGACGCGACAAATGGAGAGAGTGAACGCCCTCGGCAGCCAGCGGCGAGTGCCAGTGAAAGCGACGGAGGGAATAGCATGCGGAAGCTGCCAACACTGAGTACAGACGGCGGCAGCAATGGGAGCGGCGGTGTTCGGTTTTAAATTTATTTAATGAATACATGATCATTACACGGTTCAGAAACGTAGTACTCTTTCGTGTGTTGTGATAGCTCGCATTAGAACATACTAAATTTAACTTTGCACTTAACTACATCACTTTTAAGAAGCTGGGAAAGGGAATCTGTTCTTAATTCTGGTTGGGAAGTCATTTAATTAGTCCACGTTGTAGTAGAGTGCTTAGTTTATTGTATTTAGGTTGGAGTAAAATTTATTGGAAAGGTGGGTGCTATGTTTTATGGTCGGTGATATATTGAGTTCTTTATGAAGTTAGGCGTTTGAAATAAATCACGGAACATGTGTTGCTAATCCGAGGAATCTATTTTGTAAAATTTTACATTTATTTGTGTTTGAAATAGATGCGTCCGCGCAGATGGGACATGCGTACAGCATTACGCGAAAGCATGTCTATTGCTTTGTGAAGTGTAACGGCATTTGTTAAGGCTAGATAGCTTTTGAAGTTGATGAGAGGTTTTAGTTGAGCTATTTATATTATTGCTTGTTGTAGTGTTGTTGTTTTAGTGTTATGTGTATTTTCCACTTGAGTCTTGTGTCGAAGTTCAGCCCGGGATATTTTACTGTTTGGTTGTGTTGTGCCCGTGGAATTGTGTGTTTATTTATAGGTAACAAGCGGAACCCGGTCGGCGTTGATCTGCACTTCATCTCCCTTTCTCTCTTTTCGTCTCCCCCCTCTTCCCCAGCAAAAATGTAAAAGAATGTTCAAAAATATCTCATCCTGTAGATTAGGCCTTCAGACTCATAATTTTAGTTTTTAATGTCATAGAACGCTTCGTTTATGAGTTATTTAACTATATAGATTGAAAAAAATCCTGACGAAATGTTGCGGGTTGCATTTGACAAAGATATTTTGTTTTGTTCTACAGCGCCATCTAGTGATTTTTTTTTATTTTTTGATAGTTATTCTGCTATTCGGGCTGGATGTGAATCCAACAAATCAGAGATGATTAAAATTGGTCAAGCCGTTCTTGAGTTATAAATGATAACCCGACTTGTGTATGTGTGTATATAAGATGAAGGCGAGTAGACAAGCGGTGACGGTGGCTCCAGGAAGAGAGGGGTAGTGGCGGTGGCTGCCACGGAGCAGCGCTGGCGGCGACCAGGGCGGTGATTACGTCGCGGCGCGGCGCCTCCCGCGCGCTGCCACCGAGCAATTTCCAGCGATCGACCGCGCACTCGATTGGCGCTTCGGTCGACTGCGGCGGCGGCGGCGGCCACAGCACAGTAGCGCGAAGGGCACTCTGCGCGGACGCAGCCCCGCGCGAGACTGCAATTGAACCGCCCCATGCAGGTCACATATGTGCTATGTTAATGTTATGGTTGGTATGCCTTTCTTTTAGCTTTAGATTTCGCTGTGTAAACAGGTTTTTGGCAGTATATTACGTTCAGATATTGCAAAGGTATCTGCAAAAAAATTACAAAATAAAATAATAATAATAATAATAATAATAATAATAATAATAATAATAATAATAATAATAATAATAATAATAATAATAATAATAATAGCCGATCAGATGGCCGAGATCGCTAAGGCAGTAGTGCCGGAGTGGTCTCGGACCAGAAGATCGCGGGTTCGAGTCCCGCCTCGGGCATGGGTGTATTTGTGTGTGTTTGTATGAGAGTGTCGTCCTTTCACCCCTCATTATCATCATCATTTCATCTTTCATACCCCCAGAGCTAACAACCCTGGGGGATAAAAATTGGATTCAGTAAAAAAATACTGATCCCCCCCCCAATTGATACATGCACCTGCTACCGCGATATATGATACTGAGCCACGGTAAATGCAGGATGTATGAACGCGTGGTCCTAAGTTGGCCTATTCGCGAGAAAATAATAATAATAATAATAATAATAATAATAATAATAATAATAATAATAATAATAATAATAATACTTTTTTCAAAATAGTTTTTTTCTACTTCCTGTAAAGTTGTGAAAATGTAACATATACCCTTTCTGCATTGGGCTTTTCAATTGTACACAATTCATATTGTTCATTAAAAACTACTTGTTTCCATAGGCAGCCAAATTAATTTAAAGTTGACGCCTAATCGCAAATAAAAACAATTATAACCATTCTTTGGGATAAATTAACAGCAAAAGTCGTACATTTCAAACGTCCCACGATCGACATTGCTTGAATCTTCCCCCAAATCGCAGGAAGCATTGCAGAGAAAAAGAATCTATGTCAAAGAATTTACAAGTATGAATTACTCAAAAAACAGGCAAGCAGAGAGCATCTCCCCGGCCCGGCTGAACCATGGAATTCACTAGGAGCATTTGGCATCCATTTTTCTCGAGAACGTTAGTGGCTTTTTAAGATAAGGCGTCACTAACAGCATTGTTACAACTAAACAGTCAAATCTGCTGCCTATTCAATCGTGTCGTACAGAAACGGAAGATATTCGCTCAACTTCGATGCTAGTAATTATGGACGCTCCATGCTTATTGAATTTCCGTGATAATAAATAATCCTTGCTCAAGCAGGACAGAGGCGGGACAGCTGGCGAAAATTTACAAGGGCGTTGAACGAATGTTAAGGCTTCCAGAACAGGTAACGCATGATATCTTCCTAAAATGATCAATGTTGGAAATCAATTTCTACCGTCCAGGTGTGCTAGTAGTCTTAATACTTGTCGTATTCAGAACCTTCTCTTCGACAAAACCTCAGGAAGACGTCTTTGCGGATATTCAGCCAAACCTACACAGCTCTCCCACAACTTAGCTATATTCCGAAAATATACCAATGGCAGTTACAAGTCTAAGAGATTCGTTTGAACTATAGGTCATCCCGACACAATTTCGAAATTTTGCTTCAACTTCTAATAGATTTTCTGCGTTTGTATGTTGCCAAAAAGGAGTTTCACCTTACTAGCGCCTTAAAATCAAGACTTTTTCAATTCAATAATCAGTGGATTCTTCAAATGATTCAACGAAATTTAACCTCTAGACACCTACAAGTACAATATCCGCATCAACATATTTGCTCTCATTAACTTGTTTTTCTCACATAAAAATTTTATGAATTAGGTGCTCTTCTTCTCCAATCTTACATTTTTTCATACATTTTTTCATTTATTTTTAGACGTAACCATGAATTCATGACACATTTGTATAAAAATTGATTTATTACCATCTATTAGACCGTCAAGAGATCCAATTTCCTCTCAAAAATGTAGAGAACATATTGCTGAATAGATCAGGAAAGGTTTTTATAAATGTATTTGGCTATTTGTTTGGGATTAGGTATTAGAGTTGTTGAGATCCATGAATTCATTGAGTCACTGAGACCTAATGATTAAATGGTCCCGTAATGGCATACGTAAATTGGGGACCAATTATCTCATTCCCATTCAGAAGTGGAAGGTGGCACGTATTTTCGAAAAATATTTTCATAGCCATTATTTTTAATACACAACTCCCTCCCTTCCCTTCATTTTGATATTAAAAAAATTCAATAAGGCACAAGGAAAAGGTACAGAGCAGCGCGGCAGCGATGGTCCTCTTAACTCGCTTACCTGCTTAATCAGTCCTTATCCTTCCCTGTGTTGGTTTGGTCCTCAATTTACATGAAAAATTAGAAAGTTAGTTTCGGGAGAAAAGATGAAGGTATTATTTGGTCTCCAATTTGCATACGGCCACTTCAGTGCCCTTCAATTATTATGTCCACCAAGATCCTCCTGTCTGCCCATTGCGCGTCCAAGGAGGGAATGCGACCGCGGCGCAGCGGAAATAACTCGCGTTGTGCTCGCCTCGCGCTCAGCAAAAGGCGCGTTCACACCACGGTTCGCCCGCCCGCCCGCCCGCCCGCCCGCCCGTCCGCCCGCCCGTCCGTCCGTCCGTCCGTTCGTCCGTTCGTCCGTTCGTCCGTTCGTCCGTTCGTCCGTTCGTCCGTTCGTCCGTTCGTCCGTTCGTCCGTTCGTCCGTTCGTCCGTCCGTTCGTTCGTCCGTTCGTCCGTCCGTTCGTCCGTCCGTCCGTTCGTCCGTCCGTTCGTCCGTCCGTTCGTTCGTCTGTCCGTCCGTCCGTCCGTCCGTCCGTCCGTCCGTTCGTCCGTTCGTCCGTTCGTCCGTCCGTCCGTCCGTCCGTTCGTCCGTTCGTCCGTCCGTTCGTCCGTTCGTCCGTCCGTTCGTCCGTTCGTCCGTCCATCCGTTCGTCCGTTCGTCCGTCCGTTCGTCCGTCCGTCCGTTCGTCCGTCCGTCCGTCCGTTCGTCCGTCCGTCCGTTCGTCCGTCCGTTCGTCCGTCCGTTCGTCCGTCCGTTCGCCGGGCCGGTCGGCCGGGCGATCGGCGCGTGACGATCGCGATAGGGGCTTTGTTGGCCCGCAGAATCGCCCTCCTTTGTTTTCCCGCCCAAAGGGTGGTGGAGGGGGGAGAGCAGGGGCAACGTAATGGCAGAGTACCTCGCTGGACCGAACATTCTCGCAAGAAATTTGCCCAATAACGGGACCTGAGCGTTCTCGGAAGGAGCACATGATAATGGCTTGCCAATAACAAAACGATTTCGCGTCGTCCCGTTGCTCACGAGAGATGACTTTCTGAATATTCATTTCGTTTTGTTTCAGATGTCATGTGAACAACCAGTCAGACAGGAAATTTACGAAGCCGTTCGAGGAACATAAAACAATGTTCAGGGGCGTGCTCTGTTCGTTTTGTTGTCTTCGTGAACTTCTTCTTTGCCCGAAAAATTATTTTTTTTACTATGCAATGTTCTTAATGTATGAAACAGAACATTTGCATTTGTAACTACAAGTAAAGTGACAAGAGATATTCTTCTACGTTGCTCCTGCAAAACTTAAATGTAAACTCTTTCGAATAAAAGTGCCTGCTGTACATCGGAACTATTTATATTGTTTCCACGTAACTAATAAAGTTTCATTTTATAGCATTTAAATACATTTCTATTCTACTCCAATTAACATGAAAATAATTAAGTGTGAGTGAGCCTCTAAAAAATGACTCAATTCCTTCTCTAGTTACATAAATAATAGATATCAGCAATATCTCTAACACTTTCTTACAATACCTAATCCCTTACAAACGCTCCACATACGTTTGTGCAATTATGAGAGTGGGAGAGAGTGAGGGCACAGGAAAACGACTGTTCTCGATGACAACTTCGTAGGAGCGACAGTGAAATAAAATGTTAAATTGAAATTATATAATTTTGATGTTTTAATTTATAAAAGCACATATCAATTTTAACGATAATTAAATTAGTTTAATTTACACTTTAGTAGTGCTTTCATAGTTTTTCACAGAAAACGGAGCAACTCGATAAATTGAAATAAAAAGGGCTTAGGGCAGCACAGACAGACACATCTAGCCTCCCTCTATTCGAAACAATTAGGAACGACTGAAGGATTAGGATCGAGGTATTAACATTTACGAATAACAAAAGACTTACTGTATCTGATGTAGTTTTTCTTTTAACTGCCTCCAATTGTATTAACATTAAATTACGTCAGTTACATATCTGTTAACAACCTGATGGTTCTTAAAGAAACAATTTTAAACAAAATTTCGTTTTTACCAAAAATGTATATTACAATACATGTAGCCCACACATTTTTATTTTGAAGTGTAGAGTGGCGTCGTCATCAACATTGCTCCGGGTTACACCAACACAAAATAGGCCACTGAGCAGAATGGAGCTATCATAACGGTTTTTTAAACAAAAAAATCCGTATTTACCGTTCATTCGATCTCGCCGGCTCGCCCGGCATCAACTAATTCTCGGAGCTGAAAAGAGTCCAATTCCCCACTGAGCAGCCCAGCCTTTTCACTGCCGGCATTCGCATCGCAGGACAGTCGCAGCGACCGACTGACGTAGCTCGGAGCCAACATTGCCATTCTCTGCAGCGATCCCGACAGACAGGTCCTAAAGCGCGAGTTTCGATGGTGGTGGATTATGTACTAGACTACCTATATACAATGACTCGTAGCTATGTCGAATTCAGCCGCTGTCGGTTGCTCTGATAGGTAGATATGCGTAGTTCCGAGCACTACAAACGGATCACTACCGCGCGCCATGTTTCCTCTTCCTATCATTTACGCCCCCTCCCTCTCTCTCTCTCTCTCTCTCTCTCTCTCTCTCTCTCTCTCTCTCTCTCTCTCTCTCTCTCTCTCTCTCTCTCTCTCTCTCACACACACACACACACACACACACACATACATACACTTACACATAAAAGCACTACACTACCATACATGTGAGAGAACAGAGGGGAGCTTAACGCTTGTTCGGGTTTGGTTTTCCCTAAACGGGTACCTCCCACCAGCGGGGCACCACCCCAGCCGCGACTAGCTCTAAGCTCTGGACCGGTCCCCCGTGCATGTGTGGTAATGTAGTGCATGAAAGTGGATGTAAGGGGGTGAGTAGAGAACAAGGAAGGGGTAGGAAAGATCGCGCGCGGTCCGTGGCCCGTTTGGATGGGTTGGGAAACCAGGTAAATCGACCGCCCAGAGAAGCCGGCCGATAGAATTCTGCTCCAGAGAAACGGTTGGAATCGGCCCAGCTCTCGTAGCAGCGCAGCAGAGACCTGACGATGCCCTGAGCCACCCCAGCCGGCGTCGCGGAGAGGAGGTCGATGGCAGCGCGCTCTCGCGTCGAGAGGAGCGCGCGTGCGCACGCCAGTTCGCGTGCCGCACGCGTGTCACTGGCGGGTCTGCGTCGGCGATGCACTCCACTCGGGTCTGTGGGCTCTGGCATCCACCGGCGGGACAACTCCAGCCGGTGCACCCCATCCCCCTTCTTTAAATGCTCGGAAAAAATATATTCAAAAAATGGCTCAAAGCCGATCCGATGACCGAGATCGCTAACGTAGTAGTGCAATAGCCATCTCGGACCAAAGGATCGCGGGTTCGAGTCTCACCTCGGGCATGGTTGTGTGGTATTTGTATGTTCGTTAGTGTCTGTTTCATCATTTATCATCATCATCAACGTCATAATTTCATCCCATCCCCCAGAGCTAAGAACCCTGATGTATAAAAAAATGGAATCAGCAATAAATTGCTGATTCCCCCTATTGAAAAGTAACGTGCACCTACCACGATAATCAGTCCCGGCCCCGGTGGGATGCACGTATCGCGTGGTTCCAGGATGGTCGGCACAAAACAAAATGTTTGAAAATAATATATATATATATATATATATATATATATATATATATATATATATATATATATATATATAAATTTATTTGAATACATTAACAATTAGTGAATTTTTAAAATTTAACGGTTTAAACGTCATCATTGAGTTTAAAGTCAAACTATTTGTATTGACCCTACTGTGAAGGAGATATAAAAAGACGTATTATGAAGTTGTTATTTCTTATTTTCAAAATGCTCATAAATCATAACATCTCTTACCCAGAACAAGGCCAATACTCTCATTAGTAATAAAATATCAATAATCCGCTGGATGAACACAAGATTCACAGTCCAACACAATTGTCAAACATAATTAAAGATCTAACAAACTAGCATACAGCTTTATTTACGTTTCAGCAAGTATAGTTTCATACAGCAGATAAACAGACTGACACACTTATACATAGGTGCTTTAGAGTGCAATGGCAGGGAAGCGACCACCGCTACTGGGCGTACAAAATTAAACGGCTACTTGACCGCGCAGGGTTGGGAGACGTCTCTCCGGAAATGGTGGGAGATAGGGGAACCCGTGAGATAGAACGGCTGATTTCCGATAGACTTGCGGATATTAAAAGGCAAGAGATCGGGTCAGCAACGGCTGAGAAACGTTCGCTAGTAGCTCAAATCCATGCGAGGCCGTTATGGGGTTGCGAAAGTTACGTTCATACTCTCGGAAAGGACGCAAGAGGGGGATACGCTTGGTTCAGGGTTGGGGGGTGGATGCAGCGTAGAGTAAAGGACGCAAGTGGTAATGGCATCTGTGTGCTTTGCGGTGATAGGGAAGACTGGATCCACATCCTCTTAATTTGCTGTGCAACGGAATCATGGAGAAGAAAATGGATGGGAATGGGAAATTACTACTTCCTTAATAGGAACGTAACGCTCGCCCAAAACATTTTAGGTGATAAAAGCTCTAAATTTATGAAAGAATTAGGAACATTTTTAGGAAAGGTTCGGACCATTAGGGAAACTGAAATTAGGGAGTGGGTAAACAGCACCGGTTAGCTTGAGCGGAGCCTAGACTGGAGATAAATAAATAAGTCAATAAACTAACAATAAGTAAGTTAATCAGTAATTTTATGTTAAGTTAGTGAACAGTTAAGAAATAAGTCATAAATCGTAGTCAGTTGGTAAGTAACAGGTCAATATAATGAATAAAATAAAACTGGCATAGTATTAAGCACATTAGGGGGTGAAGGGAAGGGGGAATCGAAAATGTAAGGGCAGAGGGGTTGGTGCGGACGATCTTCTGTGACGCTGTTTGATTTCAGGTGCTGAGGAGGCCAAGCACTGGAAGGAGACGGCGGGACGCCCGCGCCAGAAAATAAATAGTTAAAATAAACGTCGGATAGATTAGAATGTATTCGGCTTCTGACGGCAGGTTTTTCCCCTTCAGGGGTTTTTTCCTGAGCCGTACCTTATGGTCTCTTTTCCGCGGCTTTGATGCGATGGAGAGACCATTTGGGGTGAATACCAGAATTCGAAAGATTAGAACGCGAAAGGATGTAGGTATTGTAATGGCTTAAAGGCCTTTGGCCTAGCCACATATGATCAAGAAAGCTAATTTGTTAGTAATAATTACCTATTAAATAAAAAATAAATAGTTTCATATATAGTATAGTTTTATATACGTTTCAGCAAGACGCAGAAGTTAGTCTCAAAACACCAGCGCAGTTGCATAATATATTATTTTTGTAATTTTCGTAAGTAGCGGCTTGTTTCGTTCTTGATACTGAGCTATTAATCAATTTTCAGAATTGCTATAATGCAATTTTTTTAAATACAAAGTGTCTTTAATTCGATAAAAATCGTTATCAAGAAAATTTTCCAGCCATATACTACATTAATTAAAACTAGTTTCAGTGCATGCTGCGTAACTAAAGTTAGTTACCCTGAGAATTTTGTCGAATATTTACTTGATTCGAAAAACAAAAGAAATCTCACGAAAGGATCTATTTTTATTAAAAAAATGTACTCAATCTACTACTACATTTTTATTAAAAAAATGTACTCAATCTACTACTACATTTTTATTAAAAAAATGTACTCAATCTACTACTACATATTTTCAGAAGAATAATTTATCGTATCGTTTATATGTATTATACAGAATAACTATTAAAATATAGGGAAAAATAACTAAATTGCGCTGTAGAACAAAAATATTCATGCCGTATGCAACCCGCAACACACTCGGCAAAAACTAAAATTTTGAGGAAACTGTTCTCATGCCGTAATATACACTATGTGAGAGATCTTTTGAATATTCTATTACATTTCTGCTTGGGGGACGGAGGAGGGGGCAGAGACGCGGACAGGAGGAGAAGGGGGGGGGGAATGGGGGACATGAAGAGACAGAAAGGGAGATGAAGAGCAGAACATCATCTGCCGGGTTCCGCCAGTGGGTAAATACAAATGACCACTGACCAGTTCGTTCGACAGAGCGTCCCACTGCGCTTGTCGCTCGCGAGGGAGCGGCGATCCGAGGAGTCAGTCTGGCGCGAGGACAGAGGCGCTTGCGTATGCACACCAGCAAATGGCGGAAGCTTGTCCTCGCAATGGGGCTGACAGGTGAGTGAGGACGGACGGGGAGCATCGGCCCTTTACACACGGGGGAACGGATGCGGCTCGAGCTTAATGTTCGGCTAAAACAAGACGTAAAGAGGAAGCCCCACAAAACTATAGATAGGCTTTAAGAAAACTTGAAATTCCAATTTGAAGTTAAAATTATTTGTTGCTAGAGAATGATGCTATAGAAAATCTTAATTTATCGTTTTTAATCTTCTATTTACAACGGATTGTAATGTGGAAATAAAGGCCATGAAACGTACTAAGTAGGGGGAATTAAACACTCTATTACAGCATATCTTCTGTAACACATGAAATTGTTCAACATTAACTGTGATATTTTGTCAGCATAATGATTCGGCCACTCGCTTGCTGAAATGCTGGCTCGGCTGTCGACCAATCACATTCGTCCTAGTTCATTACAGGACAGAGGGTTCTCGCAGTCGCCGACAGAGGCTCTTCGTACTCCGGCAGGTCGCAACAGTCATTCCACGTCAAATCGAACACCGTGTTGACCTTGGGAGTTCGAAATTGAATGAGTCTTCTTGAATATGTTCTGAGGGTAACTAAAAGAGGCTTAAATGTTTTGTTAGAATTTAACTAAATTATTTTTGAAATTTTAGCCGCATGTATTTTTTTACAAAAAGAAGCGCGCACCAACAAATAAAAACTCTTATTTCTGCTGCCACATTAATCGTACAGAGCTGAGATTAATATCACATAAAAGTTCAAACAAAGTTATTTAAGATTATTTGTAGTTTGATTTAATTTTAATATCAATAATTCATTAAATCTCCATTAATTATAAAAATTTTAATTTTCCAAATTTCGCAAACATCAAATTTCATTTTAAAAATAATAATATATATTCAGTTTAACTACAAACGTGCAAAATTTCAAATTGGGATATTTATAAATTAAAAAATAATAATTGAACGCGTGCGCAGTCACATAGTGTACTGCAGGGGTGTTTCAATATTAGTAATATTTCAGACAGTGGATATCAGAATGAAACGTCTGCATAATATTAAAACATGTTTAAATGTCTAGTTTTTTTTCTTTTTTTTTTCTTTTTTTCCCGATTGTTAGTGTTAACTGGCTCTCAAAATCAAAGCCCTCATTCTGTCATCAGCGGACCCAGCGCGACCAATTCTTACGGCTCTACCACACTTAAACACAGAGGCCGTTCTTCGAAGTCAATTTTTGTCGAATTCGATTTGACGTAGAGAAACTCACCTGTCATAATACAGGGGAACCACGAAACAGTATGCTAGTTGCTAGCTGATGTTTGTTAGGGTCAGAGAACACTGAGTGTCCTGTAGACGTTCTGTAAAGTAAGGCGCCAATTTAGTATTTTTAAAACATCAATTTCAGAGTCGTAGAAAAGGATAGTTTTCTGCTCTACAGGCTATTATTCACTCATAGAAATTCTGACCCTCACTCCTTCGTCCTTCGTGTCGTATACATCAACTCGGGAATAACAGCCATCAATCTAAGCTGACTGAAGAATATACTATTCTCTGCCGCATGAGAAGACTGGATGTAGAAAGAGCAGAAGGTGGAGGTGGAAGAGTATGTAGCAGAGAATAGGAAAGAAGTGGAGAAAAAGAGAGTACAAAGAGGTGGGACGAAGGGGCGTAGAAAAAAAAGAAAAAGGGAGAAGCGGAGAAAGTGGAAGGGGATGTGGAAGAAATCGAGCGCGATGAGATAGAAAAAATGAAAGGCATGGAGGGAGAGAATATTGAGAAGGCAGATGGCGAGAAGGTGGTGGAGGTGGGGAGAACGGTGGTGGAATAGAATGCAGAGGGGATAGAGGACGAAACTGCGAAAGGATACAAGAAACGAGGGAGAGCAAGCGGGAGGGTCTACTGTGAGGGGGAGCAAGAGGTGAAGAGGGCGGAAGATGGTTGGTTGGTTGGTTGGTTGGTTGTTAGTGATTCAGGGAGTGTCAACTACTGAGGTTATTAGTCCCTTAAGTGTAGTGCATGTTTTACCGATATTTGTGGCGATGGTCTTCCCCCGGTGGTATGGCGAGATCCGGCGCCGACCTACCGTCGACTAGCGGTGTTTCCCCCAATCAGGTATCTCTCACCAGTGGGACAACGCTCCAGCTGGGATCGCCCCTAAACTTCCGATCGGTCTCCCGGCATGTGTGGTAGTGCAGTACATTCTAGTGTACGTCTGTGTGTGTAAGGAGTGAGGATAGGACAAGGAAGAGAAAGGAAACGTGCAGGATCTGTGGCCCGTTTGTTAGGGTACTGCTCCGGCATTCGCCTGGTGTTGATGGGAGAATAATAATAATAATAATAATAATAATAATAATAATAATAATAATAATATTTATTTTTCTGCTAATGAGCTTTCGCTCGGTGGCAGAGTTTTACAGCACATATATAGAGATAACAATGTTACATATATCTAATATGAAAAGTACAACTAAGTAAGAACTAACAAAGTAAAACTAAGGAGAATGTCTAAGAAGACCTAACATACACAGTTCTTTGGCATCACACGCAATTCTCTAGGCGTTTCCGGAAGCAACGCACACTGGAGGGAAAAGTCGCCAGTTCTGCCAGAAACCATGGAAAGCTACCGCTGAGAGAAGGCGGCCGCTAGAATTCTCCTCCAAACAACGGCTGAAAGCGACCTAGCTTTCTAGGTAGATATAAAAATCCTGCCCCCGTGTGGAGTGGAGGCAGTGCAGAGGCATCAGTTGCTGCGCTGAGCCACCTCTCCGGGCAGGGCGGAAGAGGAGAAGCAAGAGCGCGTTAGAGCCCACCGCAATGGGCTCGCAATGGGCTCGTTGGTTTAGCGGTGCGAGGTAATGAGGCAGGGGCTCCTGGCTGATGCCGCCGGATTGGCTGGCGCGCCGCCAGCGGGGCGCGCCCGGAGGCGTGCGCCGGGCGACGCAAGAAGTGCACGCGGCGATTACGCGCCGAACGTTTTTCCATCGGGCGGTTGGTCACCTCGCGGATTCGATGCGGCGGCTATCTCCGGGATTTATCGCCGGTTTAATGATCTGCGATACAAGCGCTGCAGGTGCTCGTTGGGAATCCTTGGTCTGTTTCCTTCTCTAGCACAGCAAAAGGCTTGCGAAAGCACGACGCTTGATATTCGGGTCAAATTTTGTACACATCTCAATTTGTTCACTCATGGAAAACTTACGAATGAATTATTTTCTTCTCTAATATCAAGGTACATTTGTAGAAGTGTATGTGATGTGACATACATTAGAAATTTGGCTAACAGGAGAAATAATTCAGGTTATTTGAGATTGATTATTACAAAAATTTAACAGTATTTTGCATTTACTCGCACGTGCTTACATCATAAACTGAAAATATATTTTGAATATTCAGTGCCAATTATGTATATGAATATATAAATTAAAATAATACAGTAGAACCCGCTAATCTGAATCCTGCAAATCCGAAATTTCGGACAATACGAACAAAATTCGAGATAGTGGAAAAAATAAAATAAATAAAATCTGAAGAGAAAAGAAAGGATTTTATAATTACAGTAGAACTAAAAAACTAATTATTGAAAGACATGTTGTCGAAATGAAACATTTATTAAACGGGTTACTACTTTGTATATCACATGTTTATGTATCAGTATTTTATCACTTAGAGAAACTTTCAAAATCAGTGACCTTTTGCCGTAAGGAAGTGAACCTGCACGATGAAGCGGTGTGATGATGTGATGATGTGATGATGTGATGATGTGATGATGTGATGATGCGATAGCTACGGCATTGTAATTTTCTCACATCTCAATCTACGTTGGATTGTGTCTGGCAAACCTATAGATGTTTTTATATATGTACGTTTTTCGGATGATATGAACATTTCCGAATCCACCCAGACCACACCACCAATTTGTTCAGAATCCCGGTTCTGCTGTATACAAGAATAAGAATAGTTCAGAAATAACGAAATAGTTTGGCGTGTGTGTTTCTGAATCCGATTTCTTTTCTGAACGTGCCTTTCATTCGAGGAGCTTCAATGGAAGGGCTCACTTCGGTGCGCTGTCCCCCAGGCGGCCGGAGGCGTTGCGCAAATGAGCGATCGGCGGAGTGGCACGTGTGTGCGTGGGGGGAGGGGGAGGGGTGCGTCCGAGCAGGGCACTCCAGGTGATTGCCTGGCCTTCTCCTGACCTCTGAAGCGCCGAGCAGCGCCCCGCGCACCCGCAGGTGAAGCAACGCCGCGCCGCGCCGTGCGACACCATCCGGTGCGACGCTGTTCAAAGCACGACGCGGGGCCCGCACCTTTGGGAAATGCGCCCCCCTCCAGGAGCACGTGTCGAAATCGGCTTCTCTCTTCAATTGGATACGACGTCAGGAAGTGCGCTTCTATTCAAATATATTCTCAATAAACTAAATAACCCACTACACCCTAGTCACAATCAATGATTTCCCAACTAAAATTAGAAATAAATACCCTCTACATGTCTTCCTCAATACATTTACCGATGTAAACTAAGCGTAGAAAATGAATCCGCCTCCTACACCAATTTAGTAGTAGTTACAATATATTTCGTTTTAGAAGGTCAATTGTAAGTCATCAAAATGTATGTGAAAAAGTAGATTTACTGAACCATATACTCCTCATATTAATAAAAACATTCGAAAAGGAAATGCGTAAAAACTTTCAAGATTTTAAGGGATGGGAATGTGTAGTTGACTGTATGATCACTTCTAAATGCGTTATTTTACTACTATTGAAAAACACTTTACCTAAGTGACAATAAGAATACACTTTTAAGATGTTTATTTTAAAACAATAATTTCTGACGTTTCCCAGATAGTCCTTTATTATTCTGTTTATCACCTTATGATTGCGGAATAATTGTATCGGCATATGCAGTGATCACGGCTAATCCACTTCAAAAAAGTACTTGTAATTTTCAACAACATAGCTTAGCCTAAATAGAATAAACGCGTCTGATGAAAAAAATAAAATTATTTGATTAGACTGATTCCAGATTAAGAGAATTGTTCGTAAAATTAGGTAATAAACGTTTACGATACTTGAGCAAACTGAATACATGATTGGGCCATTCACTAGCTGCTTGGTTGCGGCATATAGTAATACGCTGACTGCTTTCTAAGTGTATTGAGAGCTGGTCATTATACTAAAATATTTGTCTTTGTTTTTCTCAGCCCACTGTAAAATAGTGTTTTGGAGATCACGCAACTTCCCGGTTGTCCTATGTTTCTTAGACTCTCTAAGATCATAGACAAAGATCCACGTGATAAGTGTTCAGGCCATCGCTCGATCGTTCTCATGGTGTGGGTGTCAGGATGTGAAAGAACGCTTACGACCGGAAAATTGTGCGTTGCTTAGCGGATTGCTCCGGCACTAGCCTGGTATTCGCCAGAAGAAACCACGGAGACAAATCAGACAGACAACGTTTAGAATTCTCACTCACGTTGTGATCGGATTCGACACAGCTATTTAGCTAGTGTCCAAAACCTGGGTATGGACTTCAATCTAACACCTCTTGCTTTACAAAGTTTCTGACTAAACGACAGTCAGTTCTTATGACATTGATGAAAAATATGGGAAAGGCAACACCATTTTAATATAAATATTCACTGTTTAGAATAGATGTACCACGCAGTAAACCTCTACGAGGGGGAGCCTATCTCACAAGAAATAGTGCTACAACAGCGCATATTTCTCACATTATTTCTAAATTTGCAATTTTCGAAAATGAAACGTTCAACGAAAATAAGTCCAACGTTCTCTATCTTTTAAGAATTCTTAACTTAAGAGAAATATTTAGAGCGTTTTTTGAGAAAACTTGCTTTTTTAATTTCAAGCACAAATTACGGCCAAAATTCTTGTTTTTTCAAAAAATGTTACATCACCTTTTTTGAAGAGTTAGTGACTAGAACAAATTTTGTTTAAAGCAAAGATTTCTATCTTCAATTCATTAATTTTAAATGTGAAAAATTGACTACATTCAAGAGAATTACTCCAGCACCAAATTTGTACCGACCTTTGTTGCATTCCTTTGTTGTTTTAGAAAATGTAAAGAAAAAATTTGGAGCAGTTTTTGAGATAAAATTGTTCAGAAATACTTAAAAATTACATATCTTTCACAAATATTACGCGAAAACTACTCCAATTTCCTAAAAATTGCACGTTACCTTATTTAACGATCTGTCATAGATCACAGAACTCATTAAGAAAAGATCTTTATCTTCAATATTGTAGTTGCAGAAGGATGCCGATAAAATTGAACTTTTTCAGTTCTCAAAAAATCACCGAAAATGAGACATGCATAATTCTTTTAGCGATCGTTGAAGCTAAACGAAGAGAAACCAATCAACATTAATCAAGAAAGTGGAAACAATTTTGAGAAAATTTTGATAATTTTCAGGCTTTACGTAAAGTACTCACCTAAACCAAATATCCACTTCAAACTCAAGAGCGCCTCGAGTTCCTTTTAATCGATCAAGAATCTGCTTAACTGTTTCATTGACCTCAGACGGGCAGCCAGGGGGACAGGCGGGCAGTCAGGGGGACCGGCGGGCAGCCAGGGGGATAGGCGGGCAGCCAGGGGGACAGGCGGGAGCCAGGGGGACAGACGGGCAGCCAGGGGGACCGGCGGGCAGCCAGGGGGACCGGCGGGCAGCCAGGGGGACCGGCGGGCAGCTAGGGGGACCGGCGGGCAGCTAGGGGGACAGGCGGGCAGCCAGGGGGACAGGCGGGCAGCCAGGGGGACCGGCGGGCAGCTAGGGGGACAGGCGGGCAGCCAGGGGGACAGGCGGGCAGCCAGGGGGACAGGCGGGCAGCCAGGGGGACAGGCGGGCAGCCAGGGGGACAGGCGGGCAGCCAGGGGGACAGGCGGGCAGCCAGGGGGACAGGCGGGCAGCCAGGGGGACAGGCGGGCAGCCAGGGGGACAGGCGGGCAGCCAGGGGGACAGGCGGGCAGCCAGGGGGACAGGCGGGCAGCCAGGGGGACAGGCGGGCAGCCAGGGGGACAGGCGGGCAGCCAGGGGGACAGGCGGGCAGCCAGGGGGACAGGCGGGCAGCAAGGGGGACAGGCGGGCAGCCAGGGGGACAGGCGGGCAGCCAGGGGGACAGGCGGGCAGCCAGGGGGACAGACGGGCAGCCAGGGGGACAGGCGGGCAGCCAGGGGGATAGGCGGGCAGCCAGGGGGACAGGCGGGCAGCCAGGGGGACAGGCGGGCAGCCAGGGGGACCGGCGGGCAGCCAGGGGGATAGGCGGGCAGCCAGGGGGACAGGCGGGCAGCCAGGGGGTCAGGCGGGCAGCCAGGGGGACAGGCGGGCAGCCAGGGGGACCGGCGGGCAGCCAGGGGGACCGGCGGGCAGCCAGGGGGACCGGCGGGCAGCCAGGGGGACCGGATGCAGCCAGGGGGACAAGCGGGCAGCCAGGGGGACAGGCGGGCAGCCAGGGGGACCGGCGGGCAGCCAGGGGGACAGGCGGGCAGCCAGGGGGACCGGCGGGCAGCCAGGGGGACCGGCGGGCAGCCAGGGGGACCGGCGGGCAGCTAGGGGGACAGGCGGGCAGCCAGGGGGACAGGCGGGCAGCCAGGGGGACCGGCGGGCAGCCAGGGGGACCGGATGCAGCCAGGGGGACAAGCGGGCAGCCAGGGGGACAGGCGGGCAGCCAGGGGGACAGGCGGGCAGCCAGGGGGACAGGCGGGCAGCCAGGGGGACAGGCGGGCAGCCAGGGGGACAGGCGGCCGTGGCGCGGGGCGGCGCCGGACGGGGCGACGCGGGGCGGGGCGGGTGGGGGACGAGGGGCCGCGCGGGGCCCGGGGGAGCGAGTCAAGCGCCGCAACAGGTGGAGCGCCGACGACGAGCGTCGCGGCGCCGCGTGCGGTGTGAGGGGCGCATAGCGTGATAGTGCTTGCGAAAGGGCGCCGGCTCTCATCGAACGCTTACGTACACACGCACGCGCCACCCACAGGCTGCCTCTGCAACAGCCTTCCAAAGCAAGAAGAAGACGAGAAGGGGCGGGAAGAGAGACTCCTCTAGGTTCGACTACGAAAATCCCTGTGAAATTTGTGGTGAACGACCGAGATCTCGGTAGGCTTTTTGATGGACTTCCCAAATCCTGACTTGCAGACTATTATTGGTCATTCAGTATCTGTTGAGTTCAGTATCAGTACAGATATTATCATGATAATTAATTTCGTGAGAATTAGAAGGAACCATAAACACAACTAACTAACTAAATAAATAAATAAATTAATAAATGTGGCCGAACCATTCAGGCAGCATATTCCGCGCGGTTACCATCCTCTTTCAGCTACTAGCCTTCCCTGCACACTGCTGCATCGGGAAGTCTAACAGGTCACTGAATCATCACTACGTTGCGCTAGACGCTAGCCACTCTGGTGGTCGTTGCAGAATCGCCTCAGTTTGTGCCTTTGTTCGGGTTCTCAGTGTATTCTTGAAAACCACAACGGGCCAACCGAAGAGGTGCAATCGCTAGTGAGGCAGGAGCCTTGCGTACTTAGACCGCAAGAACCTCCCCAGCTACCATCTGAGATAGCTCAGGATATCAATTGACACAGCAGTGATTCTGGCCGGAAGTTGGTGGTGTTCCAGTCCTCACGGTGGCAGGGTTTTCGATTAGCTTCATAGCTACAGCCGTTCTCTGGAAGAGAATTCTAGTGTCGGATGATCTGATCGGCAGTTTTCCGGATCTCACCACATCTCACCTTTCGGACGGAGAGGAACACCGCCACTTCTCGTGATAAAAACATGCAGTACACTTACGGGACCAATGACCCATCAATGCACACTCCCGGGCATACGACATAATCAACACATCAAAATCGCCTCAACTGGGCTTTTCAGAGTCGCAGCATGCTGCTGGCCGAAGTGCAGGTGGTTCTGCTCCAAAAAAGCTCACTGAATCGAATATTTTTGCTAACTATAGCTCTTTTACCAAACGTGCCAATGCGCCAGAAGAATGGTCGTCCTCACCTCCTTCAGTCAAATTTTCTATTCCTCAGACGTTCGGTAATATTTCTTCCTCAGCCATTCTCAAGATAAATTACAGAGGCACACAAAAAGAAAAGTTGTCAGACCGAAAGACTTGACACATGTTTCCCTGTGTATGTTGACGTGCTGAATCCGAATCCAAAGCCAGAATTACGCCACCACCCTCCTGTGTTTTTTTTGGTGAAAAACAACCGTGATATTGTACATTGTAAATTTTATTGTAGTGATTCGCGATTCAAAAATAACTGGATGGTCGTCGCGCAACTCTGGCTTCAGATTTGAATTCAGCGCATTAACATACATAGAGAAACATGTGTCATCTCTTTCGGTCTGACAACGTTGTTTTGTGTGTGCCTGTATTATCAATGTTCTTTGACTACGCTCCCAGCCTCATCGCGGGCAATGCCTATGAGCACAGAATTGATACCGAAAGATCAGGAAATCGCCGATCACGGGCAAGAATGATACTCTGACGCCTAAAGTTCTCTAGCGGATCTTGAAGACACATATTGGCTTGTCCGGGACACCTTGTGGGAGTTTCTTTGCTTGCCATTGTATACCAACCACTTAAATACAGAGATGGTGTGATATTCCCAAATAGAAAATTACATCTTGAGTTGTTTGTTACTTTTTATGTGCAACGCCACTTGACCTCAAAGCATTTCCTCTCCCGAAGCAAAAGCCACATGCACCACCAACTAATGAATAATGTGAATACAGTCTATAATTGTCGGGGGAAAACATCTCTTCGTCAGCTATGCAACAAAGATCGCATCGGTACAAGCCGTAGGATCACACGCTCGTCTCCTTTGTTAATACTCAACCTTTAACATACATGTCACGCATGAAAGCTCACACACACAATATATTGCGTCATTTCCTTCCTAATTTCAGGCACAAGAGTTTGTTTATGACGAGACAAAAAAAATAATAAACAGTGGTCTTCTCCGAGGATGCGCGCGGATGGGGGATTAATAATGGAGGTAAAAAGCGCTGCCGCGGAGCGCCTTAATGCAGTAATTAGACGAGCGGGCCATTAATATCGAGGCGAGGCGGGCGCGCGGGTGCCACCGAGCCAGCCGGCCGCGCCGCGCCGCGCGGAGGAGCGTATCCGGCTCCTGTCGCCGCTCGAGGCCTCAGCCAAGGCACGGAGCACGGGGCACGGGGCACGGGGCACGGGGCACGGGACGGGTGCCGGCGGGCGGATGGGTGAGGAGGGAGTGCGTGGGACAAGGGACGGTGGGGGGTGCGGGTGGCGGTGACGCGGGGAGGTGCTGCGAAAGGCAAGGGGGGAGGACGGGAGGCGGAGGGCGATGGTGGAAGGTGCGTCTTGGGTGGGGGCGGGGCGGTGATAGTGGTGCGAAGGACAAGAGGAAGGGACGAGTACCGGCGGGCGGAAGGCGGATAGTGGGGGCGGCGAAGATTCGGGAAAGTGGTGCGAGAGGCAGGTTGGTTGATAGACTGTTAGCGATTCCGGGCGCGTCAACTACTAATGTCATTAATGCCGTAAGTGTAGTGCATTCGTTTTTCCTCGGGAAGTGGCGGTGATCTTCTCCTGTGGAATGGCGAAATCTGGCGCCACCCTACTAGCGGGGTTTTCTCCAACCAGGTATCTCCTTCCAGCGCAGCACCGCCCCAGTCGGGACAAGCTGTAAACTTCCGACCGGTCTCCCGGTATGTGTGGTGGTGAAGTGTATGAGGATAGGACAAGGAAAAGATAGTAAAGATTGCGCGTGGCCCGTTTGTTAGGGTATTGCTCCGGCATTCACCTGGTGTTGATAGGAGAAACAACGGAAAACTACCGATGAGAGGAGCCGGGCTCTAGAGTTCTCCTCCAGACAGCGACTAAGCTGAAGAGCTGGTGCCGAAAACCCTGCTACCGTCGGGAGTGGGGCACAAGGACCTCCCGATCAGAGTTACTGACGCCCTTAGACACCTCTCTAGGTTGGGGCTGCGGTAGACTAAAGAATGGAACGAGTACCGGTGCGTAAAAGACTGGTGCCGGGTTAAGGATGTTAGAGAGGGGGGTTAGAAGTGTACAGGGGGAACGAGAATAGGAGAGGCTAAGGCAGATGGTGGGAGGCGACTGGTCAGTAGGGGTGCGGGATGGCAGTCGGAAGTAGTGCGAGATGCGTCAGGGCGTAGTGCGTCGTGAAAAAAGCGTCACATTAAACTAAAGCGATTTCACGACTTTATTCATGTGCTTAAATAATAGTACATTATGGAATTAGTTTATAATAAGCTTTATTGCATGTTTTCAAAATTAGCGACGTCAAGAGCGAGTTTTCAAATTTGTACGGATGCAACAAAGCAACTTTATAAACGAGTCCACACGCTACGTTTTTGTATAATATCTTTATAAATTTGTAAGAGAATCAAACTTAATTTTGATAAACAACTTTATTTTGACGTCTCGGGTATTTGACTTCTGTGCGAGAAAATGGTGTTCCGTTTACTTCAACCTCCCCATGATTCTCTCGCGACTACTGGCTGAATGTGCTATGTCGCAATAATTCGTGCCGTGAAATGGTAATACGTCATCATTTGTGTCATAAAACGCCTGATTATGAACGACTTCTTGCAACAGAAAACATCGTTTATAATGCTGGTATACAAAACCCTAATTTTCTCATTTTAGTGGCTCTCCTACAGGAAGAAACTGTCATTAAATGCCGAGCGAAAGCTGATGTACCTCTTGCTGCGCTCAGAATCGAGCACAACAGCAGCTTCCGATGATTCACGTCGCAGGGCAGCGAAGATCGCAAAAGAGCAACGAGAAATGAGAGTCAACCGCGCCCAGATTGCCCAGAAGTCCGGGAGGAGATCCACTCCAGCAGAAATGAATGTGATTGATTGATTCCTGGAGCGTTCTCTAGTGAGCCTCTGATCTGTAAGGGAGTGCAAGTTACATTCCGGGAGGTGGGGGTGTTCCTCAAGAGCATGAGATACGCACCGACCTACACGTCTCCTCCTTCCACGAGGCACACCCCCAACCGGGACCAATTTTGAGCTCTATTTTTTGTTTCTCGTGTGAAACGTGTGGTAGTATAGTGCTAGCAAGTGTAAGTGTGTGTGAAGAGAAGGGGAACGGACAAGGAAGATGAAGAAAATATCGCACACTGTCCGTGGCTAGTCTGTTAGTGTACTGCTGGTACTGACAGGAGAAATTAGTGAAAACAACCGATCACAGCAGGCCGGCTTCTTCAATTTTCTTCCAGGCGGTAGCAGCTGAATTCTACCCATGTATATAGGTAGAGTTGGAAAACCTCCAACAACAGACGGGGAGAGGAGGATCAGGCCATTCGCTGATGTCGCTGCTGTGTCTCTGACCGGGAAGTCCTCGGTTCGTGTTCCAACAGCGGCAGGATTTTCGACACAAGCGAGATAGCTAGGTCGAGTTCGAGTTCTGTCGCTGTCTGTATCGGTTGCTTTCCGTGGTTTCTCCGATCAACACCAGGCGAATGCCGGAGCAGTACCCTAACAAATGGACCAGAGGCCGTGTGCGATTTTTCGTTCGTCTTCCTCGTCCTATCCTCATCCCATACTTACACACACACACTTACATGAAGTACACTACCACACACGCCGGTGGCCCTGTCGGGAGCTTAGAGCATGTCCCGGCTGTGGCGGTGCCCGCTTGTGGGAGATACCTGGGTAGGGAAAACTCCGCTAGCTGGTGGCATTAAAGGGCGAGATCCGGCGCCGACCACCACCTCCCGAGAAAAAAAAGCATGTACTACACATACGCGACAAGTGGCCTTTGCTGTTGACACGCCCGGAATTGCCAACAATCAATCACTCAATCCGCCGCGAAGCCTCAAAACCCTCCTGGTCAACGACCCTGTCGCGGCAAGGAGATTGCCGCTGAACCGTCGACGCCGCGCCCGAGCACCTCGCCACCGCAGGGAACGTGGCTGCAGCGGCGCCGGCAGCGGGCGCGCACAACACGGGTTCCCGCCGCCTGAAAGGTCAGCGCCGGGCCGCTGCCATTGATTAGATGAATTATGGGCTCCGGAGGCGAACAAATAGGCGGCGCGCGGGGAGGGCGGCGCCGCCTCGAACAAAGGGCTCCCCGTGTTTGCTAATTAGCAGCCGCCCCCCGCCGGGCACCGAATCCGGGCCACAGACGCCGCCGCCGCCGCCGCCGCCGCCGCTGCCGCCACCGGCGGCTCTAACCGCATCAACGCCTTGCGCTCTTATTCTTCTTCTTCTTTTGACGTGCTGCCGCACTGCGACCACAACGGAACTATTCTGGTACCTTGGGCTTGTGTGCGGGTAACACGTGTTGGGAAGTGGTAGTGCCTCCTGAAAATGATCTCGTACTCTGGTGGATTCGCACAGGTGTAGGTATCTTTCCATTGGCTCGGATGTCTCGTTGGTTTGCGTACTCTCTTTCCACGACGCAACCTCGGTTTCGATTCCCGGCCGGGACAAAATACTAACTGTGCTCTTTCTTTACAAATGTCCCGATACCTATTCCATGTGTGACGATGAGAAAGCCCACCCTAAGGTTAAGAAGACCACTATATACGGCGGAGGGATGTCATCGTGCTAACCACACGAACCCCTTACCTCATGGCCGAGAGGCTGGGCCACCGCTGGTCTGCCAAGGTCCTTAGCGGGTTGTCGAGCCAAACGACAGGACAGTAGGTGTCTTCCCTCCATGATCCGTACCCCTACTGACATTCAAGGCTAAGCCTACGACTTCCCGTTATGTCTGTGGGCACATCGAAGAACGTTTCTATAAGTGTGTGCGCGTGATATATGTGAGTGTGATATATGTGAGTATGATATATGCGTCTGTGTATGTGAGTGTCTGCATGCGCCCGCAAATGTCTACGGGAATAGGAACGTGTAATAAGTACACATGATATTCATTCATTAACGAGAAGCTTTAGTTAGCAGTTGCGTTGAAATTCATATCGTCATCAATCAAAGTCAAATCACATCGATCAAAATCGTTTTGGCTTCATCCTCATTGCGTCTTTGATCCCTGCACCATTGGGTTCGATGCACTTTGGTGTGTGAATAGAAGATGTCGAAAATGGCGGTATTCTCTGCGTACGATCTGCTATCTGCACATTTGTAACTTGAATCCTAACATATTTTCGTTCCTTGTTAACTATTGTAGGGGAAGAGGAAATACTATTTTTTTCACACAATTTTACTGCATTCATTTTTACATCCTCCTACTGTTAATTTTTCAATTCTCCTTCTCCTTGCTAGAGACCCACTGAAGATGGGAAAGCTGTTTTCTCTGGGAATGTGATAATTAATAAAACTATCTTTACCATTGATTGTGGACGATTATTACCTTTCTCACATCCTCCACTCCGCAGTGAGAAAGTAAAATCTGAGATGATTCTCTGTGGAAAGTAAGCAAAACGAAGTCGAGGCCCGCTCCGCCCCCGCCGCCCGCGCGACCGGCCACTCTATCGCCTGCGAGACAAGTGTCAGAACTGCGCACAGGTGAGTGGCGCACTACGTAGTGAGAAGAAGGGCCTGTACTCAAACTTGTGGCGTAAAAAAGGGCGTTATAGGCCCTACTTCTGAAGAACATTTTATATTATTAAAATTGAATATTACTGAAATCTTATGTAAACAATAAATATTATATTATTTTAATTTTATTTTATTATAAACTGCTAATAGAAATCATAATGTGGTTTGTTACTTATTTTTTACCTTACGGTTCATCATGTGAGCTACCAGATTCGAACTCACTTTTGTCGACACTTCTTGAAGAGTACACACTTCAAAAAAGTTTTGTTAATTTTTATTTTGCTCGCTTCCTTTAAGTACCCATATAAGTCCCGAATATAATTTTGCCGGATTATGTGTGACTCGAATGCCAGGTTAAAGTGCCGTATTCTGAGGAACCCTCTTCATGTAAGGCAATATTGCTCCACCAATCTAACTAATAGCGATGACACTAGGAAAATTTGCTCGGATATAGATTAACGAACGCAGAATCCATTTCTGCATTCCAAAGGTCTATTGTCCTGTGGACACCCCTTCTAGTTACCGCCTCAACTGTCTTTGCGTGAGCAAACGAGCTAGAATATACTACATAGAGTGGCTCCCCCCATTGTTTCAGCGCTCTTTGTGAAGGCTCGCTGAATCAGGAGCTGCCAGGTCTTTGCAGACAAAACAGTGGGGTGTTCAACTGTTGAACTGAATCGACATGTTGTTTGTTTCAGACCGTGTTTCTTTTCGTTTATCTGTATTTAAATTATATTAGTGGTTAGAATAATAATAACAACAATAATACTCACTATGTCTTTAGTATGCTCGGCATGTAACTAAAAATAGAAGTCATCAAACCACAAATATATCAATTTTTACGTTTGCCGCCTTATTTATGATTTGTTTGTTTGATTCTTACTACAATAACATTAACTTTCAAGAGTTATTATTACTACAATAACACTTCAACAGCTTTTATTGTTACGGCAACGTGTTTTCAAAGTTTCTCAATTCGTTCTCCTTACACATTGTGATTTCGTTTCTGAACGATTGGTTTGTGGTCTGAAACACAGAATAAGAGGATTTATATTACACGCGACCCGCACCCATCCGGCCTCAACCAGTGCCATACGGAATACAAGAATGTTTAGTTTCTCCAGAGGGAGCTTCTTAGACTGCCAAAAATCACGCCTTCAATTTGCGGTAAAAGAAGAGGCGCAGTGCGGTAAAAAAAGAGACCCTCTATGTAGCATATCGTAGCTCGTTGGTGAGAGCACAGTAGCGAACTTCGGTCCTCGCTGCGGAGTCTCCGAACGCCCACCGTTTCACCGCACCGTCCGCCGCCCCCCTCTCGCGCCCCACCACCCCCGACCTGAGACGGGCGCATCTGATCGGCTAGGGCACACAACTGGAGCAGGTGGCAGCGAGGAAGGGTGGGTTTTTCCTCATCTGCGACTAATCTCGTCTTGGAAAGTTGGTTTCTTGAAGCGATAGATCGTTTCTCATTTTCATCTACACCAGATCTTATTTCTTTTCTCTCCTTCAGTTCAAATTTCAGTTCCCTTCCACACCCCAAAGAGTTAACACTATATGAACAAGCCAGTGTACTCCTGAGTAAATGAGTGTCTGAATTAAGAATAATGGGTTATGTTGCAATGAATAAGTGCCATGAAGTGTGGTGTCGTGCGATGTAGAGCAGATAAATAAAGAAGGGAATGATACAAGGGTTTATTGAAGTGGAGAGCAGAAATGTAAAGGGTAGTTCAGTGCCAGTTCGGTGCGGTCAAAGTTTTGCAAAGTATAAATGGCACCACAGCACATACGTTCTCCCGTTATTGGAAATAGTTACGTATATTGAAACATTGTAATTTCCGCCATACTAGAACTCAGTGATAACTTGAAAGAGTCCAATTCATCCAATTCAAACGAAGCGCTTATTGTGTTCACTGCGTTTATTTCGATAACCAGGAGCAGTAGTAATTTCTAACTTTTACAAATGAAACATACATGAATAAGGTAAACGATTGCTAGTGTTTGCAACACATTATGCAGAAAAGGAAGAATCATATTTTACAGGAACGAGCCTTGATTACATCAAAGTGATCCAACAATTGCGGAATACCATAATCGGCGATATAGTAAAATAAATGTATTTGTTAGTTGTTTAAAAAATATTATATTAATTATCATCATTATTATTATTATTATTATTATTATTATCATCCAACTGCGAAGCCATTAAGCGAAAGGGCGTCCTGTCTTTTGCAGGGAATGCTGAATGAAGTGATAGGGTTATGATGAGGGGTGAAAGGACTAGAATGATGGCGGGAAGTGGCAGGTGACGTAAAGTATATTACCTGCAAATTTATTATACTTAAACAATTAATCATACTTAAATTGCATAATTAATTCTTTTATTTCAGCATGAAATGCGACAAATGATGTTAGAAGGAGCAGATATCGCCTCTTCCTTTCCGCTCGTTCCTGTGGGAACGCGAAGGCGCGGGGTGGCGGTGCGGGAGACCTCTCGGCGAGGCGTGCGCCGTCCCGTGCCGTCCCAGGCTGCGTGCATCACGCGACGTCGCTTTCGATCTGTCCACCCACGCTGTTGTTCCTGTGGCCCCCGGCGCTGACCCTAGCGGAGGCGGCGGCCTCCTCGGGCCTCGGCTGGGAGGTTCTTCCCGCAGACACTCGTTACCCGACCGCCGACGGATCTCCGAGCAACAGTTGTGGCCGTCGTTATCTCCTTGTGGAAGAGAGGATAGTACGCTTGAACGAACCCAAATGCTCAGGTACACGGACAGCGAAGTTTCGAGCATGGCAATCGAAAAGTTGTTTCATAGTTGAGGTTTCTACCTTGTATTTTGCTCTCATTTATAAACCATATCTATCTAGAATCAACCCGTTTCATTTCACGTTGGAACACTTGTGTTCTGAACATTCAATGCCTATAACATCAGGCACATACGAAAAGAATGAAAATGTTGATGTTGTCTATTAGAAGTTTTTTCATGAGAATGTTTAATAAGAAGGGTTGAACTAAAAGTTCTAGTAGCGTGCTTGGGCTTGTCGCTATGAGGAGCATCATTAACCTTTGGTGCTTGCAATACGGTTACGAACTCGCGGGGTGTAAAACACGGTATATATCAGGACACATCTGAGTCTTCAACTTTGATCCAAAGGAAATTTTGAATCACACGGCGTAATAAACGGTAAATATAAAATATTTTCATATATTGGCAGTTTTTCTAAGGGCGTCTCAACTTTACTGAAGTGTTGGCGAACGTTCTTTTAGGTGGGCAAAACGAGGCAACATTCCTGGGCCACGTCCACGCTGCTTCTTCGTTCTGGTCAGCAGTGGCGTGGGAGGGGGGGATGGGGTAGATAAACCACCCAATTTTCCACATCGTTCGGTTACTCATTGGGTGTCCGGATCGTCTGGCTCCCTTCCAAGTTCCACGTCTACCCGATCGTCAGTGACTGGATGTTACACGTGTCAGGGCACAAGTCTTCTATGAACAATATTCGCAAGAGCAGCAAAGACACTGCAAGACCCGGGGGTTACGAGAATTGTTTCATTCAGTTATTAAATAATTTGCTTTATTCTCAATAGGAAAATGAAACTGATTTACAAGAAACAAATCAAAATCAGCATTATTCAGAAAGAAATTTACTACCCTTTCTGGATGTTCCTCACCCTATTTAAACTTAACAAACTACACCACCGTTAGTCATTTCACTCATTCGCTTCTCGTCCCTTCGTACCCACCGCTGTCCTCCTGCCTTGTACCCCCACCACCACGCCTCTCTCTGCCCGTCGCACGGCCCACCACAGCCCATCCATCCGGGCCAAAGAGCCCCGTGAATATTTACAAATCGTTCCGGGCGGCGCGGGCGCGCCGGTGTACATTTGTTTCCCGGAGCCCCTTCATCAGCGGCGGCGGCGGCGGCGGCACTGACGTATTGCGCGCCGGACGCGCGCCCCGTTCAACTATTCATGCAGCCATTTCCGGATGCGTGATTTACCCTTCGGAAGCCGTTTGCGCGGCTGCGGCGCCCACACCTCCGAGCCGCCACGCGTTCGCTGCTCGTAAATTCGGGCGACGCGTTGCCGACGCGAGTGGACGCTAATAGAAAGAGACGACGCGTCCGGACGAGCCTCGGTATTCATGGAACGTATATCTCTCATCGCAGATCGACGCTGAAAAAATAAACTCCGCCGAAATGGGAGGATAAACAACCAATATGTGACGGTGGAGTTATTGGTCCATTTTCATCAAAACTGCCTTACCTATGGATTAGCGTAATATCAATAAGAAATTACTAGGGAGAAGGATTTAATGACCTAAAACTTGGACAAGAATGATTAATAAAACGCTCTTAAAATATTTCAAAAATGACCTAAAAGCAAAGAAAAATGTAAAAAATCGATTAAAACTAGTTAAGATATACAAGTCAACTTGTTGGATGTTACTGATGTAAGCGAGGCTTCTTCCTTTCCTTCAAGTGAATTCAGCAAACTTTAGGTTCGGCCTGTTTTTTTACCAGAAAATCCCTGCCTTCAGTTATCCCAAAATCGCCGAACCGACAATGGCGCTGAAAGACGTCATTTGAACGTTGGATTACATATTAACAACGGCTGACATTACAATTTCTGAGCCAAGAAATCGAATAGGCTACTCAGGAATTGCGGACATTTGTTGCATCTCGTAAATGGTATTTGAAGTAAACACCATTAAAATAATATTAAATGACTTGTTGGTAGAAATTAAATGCAAAATTGCAAAAAAAAGTCTTACATAATGGAGCATTTCCTTTTGTCACGACTTAAAACTAACATGTATACTAAAAAGAATTGTTTTAAGTGAACAAAAATGACATTTCAATAAAATCCTGTCCCCAGTAATTACCTCTCTCTTTCACTCATGTTGCGTTGTAAAGAGAAATAATACAAAACACGTTCAAAATTGTGGATATTTTTCTTTGAAGAAAACGATCGAAAATAGAGTATGCTATGATCGAATGGTTCACTAAAATAATTATAATTGTATGTTTTTCTTTAAATTTTGAAATGAAAAACGTAATTGGAAATATCAATTTTTATTCAGTAAAATAACACTATTAATTAAAGGCGCTTGGCGGATTGAACAATGACCAGAACTTCATAAATAAAACATAAAACAAAAAGTAGTGAGCTTGAAACTTATATGTGATGCGAAATGAAAAGAATATTCACCCGAAGTCGAAAAACAGAAATAGTGAATGATACAAACAGAAAGATACTTTGCAAGCAGAATGTGTGTTATATTTTTGAGAGAACAAACAAACGTTCACTGATATTTTTACAGTGTAACTAGTACTTTCACAATTAAATAAAATTGTAAAACGTACGTGGGTAAAGTGGGCACATACCCGTTCAGAACCGTTCTGTTTACAAGACAAGCTTAATGCGAATGTTGGAATTTCCGGCTTACGCTTCTCATGGCGTGGCCCAGCAGCAGCGATAACGAGAAAAGATCCGTTCTATTCTCAAATGTAGTTCTCTCGCGCCGGGAGGGCACAGGGCAGAGCAGGCCCACGCTATCCATCTGTCGGCTTCGCGCGCGGTCGACGGGGCGGGGCGAGGCGGAGTGGGAAGAGGCGTGGCGGGGATGAAAGGGCTGGGAGGTGCGGGTCAGAGAGATAGACGGAGGAGCAGGGCGGTGAGGGGCAAGGCGGGGCGAGGCAGGTTGGAGCGGGGAGGGGCCAGGAAAGGCGGGAAGTGGCGAGGCGAGACGGAGCACGGTGGGATGGTTGCGGGGCATGGCAGAGCGAGGCGGGGCGGGGCATGGCGGGGCGGGGCATGGCTTGACAGGGCGAGGCGGGGCGAGGCGGGGCGAGGCGGGGCGAGGCGAGGCGAGGCGAGGTGAGGCGGGGCAAGGCGAGGCGGGGCGAGGTGAGGCGGGGCGAGGCGGGGCGAGGCGGGGCGAGGCGGGACGAGGCGAGGCGGGGCGAGGCGGGACGCGGCGGGGCGAGGCGGGGCGAGGCGGGGCGAGGCGGAGCGAGGCGAAGCGAGGCGGAGCGAGGCGGAGCGAGGCGGGGCGAGGCGGGGCGAGGAGGAGGGGAGAGGCGGGGCGAGGCGGGGCGAGGCGGGGCGAGGCGGGGCGAGGCGGGGCGAGGCGGGAGGAGGCGGGGTTATGTGGGACGTGGCAGGACGAGGGAGAAGAGGAGAGGGGAGGACAGGCGAGGCGGATGTGGCGACTTACCAGCCGGCTAGCGCCCGCGCGCCGACCTGCCAGCACGCGAGGCCCTCCCTCGCCTCCCTGGAAAGCGCTGGTCGCGTTGGCGGGGATGGGCGCACCGCAGGAAGATCAGAGATCGCCACAAAAAAGGCGTCTCGCTTCCCTTTCTGACCTTTCGGGCGCTTGGGGTTCAATTAGATTTTCTCTTAGTGTTCGGTTTGGTTCAAATTAAACCGTACATGGGGTTTGGAAAGCAACGATACCAATATTAAGACTCAATTGTAACAGACTCACAAGCGAATGTATGCGTGATGAATCTAAATTCTATCTACGATCTTCGAGAGACGACAAGGTGACTAATAAGACGAAACGAAACATTACGAGGGCATGTCGAAAAGAAGCTTTCACATATATGTGAAATCAATGCAAGGGTGTTCTCCTAAGGATTGTCTAGCTTCTTGGACGGAATTAAAACTGATTCGTAAGGGACTTGGGAACAATTGAGAGTGTTTTTGTGCCATAAAACAATAGCCATTAGGAAAATCTTGGAAATCTGTTATTCATTTACATACATAGACATCTGCAGTTACCCACAGCAAAGACAACGCCGTTTGCAATTTTGAAAACGAACAATAATATATAAAATGTTGGTGAAAGTTTAATCGTAAGCCGGAAAACACTTTATCTTCTAAAGATAGTGTACACATTCTTTACCGAGTACTGAACCGTGCTATATAGTCTAGTGAAGTATTAGAATCACCTCAACAATTTTCAAAGATATGGTCATATAACTCTCGGCCATGGGATAAGGGGTTCGTGTGGCTAGCACGAAGACATCTCTCCACCGTATATTCTGGTATTCTTACCCTTAGGGTGAGTTTTCTCATCGTCACACAGCAATAGATACTCCGGCATTTGTAAGGAAAGCGCACAGTTGTAAATTTGCTCCGGTCGGGAATCGAACGCAGGGTTGCACCGTGGAAAGCGAGCACGCTAACCAACGAGCCACCGAGAGCCTGGGTAATAACTAATAACATTATAAAAGTTTGAAAAGTTTCCGTTTACCGCGCCACAGTATTCGCACTAGTGGGGACTATTTGGGTGTTCCCACTAGTTTATTATTGTTAATTATTCGGCGATGCAATTCACGCTGATGCATCGGCTGCTAGGTGCTGCCCGTCCGCAAGGAAACTCAGCTGTCTTCTTCACTCACCTCAAAGAACTGGACTCGAGTAAACCAGCGAGGACAAGCAAGATGCCCTCGGCGACAGTGTATTGTTCCGTCTCAGACCGCAACGAGAGAGAAAATTGCGCCTTTCACAATGATATTGATATGTGATATTGATTTACAAATACATTATGGTCATTTAAAGAGAGAAAAATTATAACCAAATAAAAAAATAATAGTTCAATTAAACCAATCCATTCACGATATAATTTAGAAACTACACAATGAAATTAAAACGCAGTGCCACTCTTTACAAGCCCAGGAGCACACAAGACTGGCTTTTGCACTGCGCTGCGCGTTTCCACGGCAACAGTTGACTACATTCTACATCGACTGTCTACTGTCTTCACTGGAAACGGGAAGCACGCCCGACAAGTAAGGCAAGAGTCCGCTGTCCAAGGAAGGTTCTTCCGCGGCGGAACGAAGCCTTCACACGACGTCAGTCGCTCCCCTGTCGACCATCCACCATCTAGCGGGCCCTCGGTTGAACGGTGTTTCATAGCTCGGCCTCCGGTCTTGTCGCGGGTCTTATTAATCTTATTAATTTCCTATCTGCGCTCTTCTAGGCGCGATCCCGTTTGCGCGACCTTACAGGAGGCAGAGGCTCATCGCTGGGGCGATCGTTGCCAGGGGTCGCCACCGGCGGTACAGAGAGCAGGAAAGGAAAACTTCTTCATTCCGCGACCGGTGACAACTGAAATCTTCAACGTTTTCAAGCACAGTCACTTATTTGGCGGACGGAATTTTTAGCGGGGAGGCTGCCTGCAGACAGGTGGTTTTTTACATGCCACAATCTTAGCCATGGCTACTGTGGATTGTCCGCCCTTCGAAACTCCGCGCGCGTCGGCCCGAACGAGCCCGTGCACTGGGGGTTTAGAGGCCAGTAAGCTACCCCTCACCCACCGCAGCGCGCAGGAATGGGCGTGGAATGTCTGCCTCTTCCGAAAAGTATAACGTGAGTTTGCCTGGAAGCTTGATAGACGATCAATAAAAATAACTTCTAATCTAGCGTGACGATTTGCAAAATATTTTATGGTTTGCAATGGTGATTTCAATTTGGCGTGGAGAAGTCTTGACTTCGTATGGGCAAGACAGGCACGTCAAGGTCGCGAGCAAGGTAATGAGCTTACTAGAGGTCGCGGGCACTGGTCAAGAGAAACTGGCGCGAGATTTAAAAGGAAGGGTTGTACAAATTGGATACGGAGTGGCGGTACGTCACTCAATACTTGGGCTATGACAGTCTTTGGGAGAAGCTACTTGACAGTTATTGTCACAAATTAAACTATATCAATTCCCATTTTATTTTTAAATCAAATAAACTATCCATTAAAATGAAATAATACAACAGACAAATAGTGTTGCCAGTTATAAACGCTGCCTGTCTGTTAGCAAGAATTGTTAAGTTACAGTGACTTGTTAATTTATTTCGCAATATTGCTAAAAACAATAAAAAACTGAGTATCTTAATAACACAACAAAAACGAAAGCAAGAAAAAAATTCGCCATTCAAACATATTCCTTTCCCTTGGCAAAGATGTTTATACGATGGAGAAATTAGTAAGACAATAAACATGAAATAGTAATAAGTAGTGAAGAATATAAAGAAATACGATTCTCGGTTATTTAATAGAACAAATCTGGTAAACATATTTTCGAGTGAATCCACTGTTCCCCGCCTCGTACCGCTTCAGCTTTCGCATGTTCACCCCTTTCTGGATTTGGAGGGGAAATGGGGGCGTAGGAGGGCCGGGCTCGCCAGGCGGGCAAGTAGCTGGTGCGGGCGCGGTCTGAGGAGATCCAGTTGCGGCGGCGCGCGTTCTTCGAGTGCCCAGAGCCCTCACCGGAGGACCACCGGCGCGCGGAGCGAGAGACGTGCTCCCGCCTCCCCCACCCCCACCCCCCCCACCCCCCGGGCCGCCTGGGGCGCGTGAGCGATGAGCAGACACCGCTCAAAGGCAGCCGCGCACGATAAATGCTACGCCAAGGTGCAACCAGCGGTACATACTACTTCACTATTTGTAGCGATTACTTTACACTTTCCATCCTACGGACGTATCTGATACGCCCTCTTCATTTTACTGCTTTCATTTTACTACGGACGTATGGCATACGTCAGTCTACATTTATTGTTTTTGACAGGCGATAACGCCTTTCAAATGTTCGTAGGCACCTAGAATATTATCAAGGTGATCGGAGGAACAAACAACAATCTGTGATTCTATTTTGTGCAAGTATTTGCTGTTTTTTCAGGAAGCGAATGGATATTCAAACTTGCGGGCATTGACGACCACAGTCAGAATGTCTTTGTCAGCAGTGTTCGTGCTGTTGGTAACATATACATTTTTAGAAGGACATAGATATAACATTTACAGTGACTCACCATTAAAAGTTCAAGGGTTTTTGAATAACGGAACTGTATTCTTTTGATGAGGGCGTCGATATTTTCCTCAACTGTTGTCTAATTTGAGCAATGAAAATTATATCGAGGAGAGTAATAATGATGGGAATGATTCTATTGGTTAGTCTTCTCAATTCAAGAGATTCCATTGCGTTTAAAATGCTGTGAAATTGATAAATAATCTGAATTATTAGTGTTTGAAAAAAACAATGAAATAAAATTTCCTGTAAATGAAGACAACTGGACTAGATTATTGTTCATTATTTTTTTTACCAGAGTATATGTCGAAAAAAGCAGAAATAAAAATATATGAAACTATATCTGAACATCCCAAAATATCATTGAAGTGCACCATAGTGTTAACAAAGTAAGTTCACTGAGTTTGCTCCCATATTTTGTAACATTGTTACTTTCTGCGAAAATAAAAAATCGATAACATGTGTTTTTTTAATTCCATTCCCATTACCATATTACAATCAAATGATCATAAAATAAATACATATTTAAAGAGAAAATAATACAAGATTTTATCAATTTCAAACCTACGTGTACAATGATTTTTCCTTTTACGTTTTGAATAATAGCTATATTGGCCAGGACACAGGAGTTAACCACGTGGCGTATCCCTTAGGATCGAAAGTGTTAATATTATAATACTACTCGTATCTTCGCCAGCCGGGATAGCCGAGGTGCTAAGGCTGGAGAGCTCTACCAGCTTCGTACCTGAAGGGTCGCGGGTTCGAGTTCTGCCCGGAGCATGGATGTTTGTGTCTATCTCTAGGGTTGTAATTTTCTATTCATCACTGTCATCATCACTGTTATCATCATCACTGTCATCATCATCACTGTCATCATCATCATCATTGTCATCATCATCATTGTCATCATCATTGTCATTGTCATCACCATCATTGTCATCATCATCATCATTGTCATCATCATCATCATCATCATCATCATTATCATCATCATCATGTCATCATCATCATCATGTCATCATCACCATCATCATTGTCATCATCATCATCATTGTCATCATCATCATCATTGTCATCATCATCATTGTCATCATCATCATCATCATCATCATCATCATCATTTTCATCGTCATCATCATTGTCGTCATCATCATTGTCGTCATCATCATCATTGTCATTGTCATCATTGTTATCATCATCATCATTGTCATCATCATTCCATACCTCATCCTCCCAGGGCTTACAACCTTGGAGAGTAAAAATGGATTCAGTAGAGAAATGTTGATCCCCCTAAAAGTCACGCGCTCTTACCCGTGGGAAAATATGACTGTCTCGATGGGTACAATGACACGTTCGCGTGGTCCTAAATATGACCAATTCGCAACCCCCCCCTCCCAAAATAATATTGACATAATGTAAAGCTCACAATGCAGGAATAACACAAATAACTGCACAAAAATTAGTCAAAGATAAAACTTACAGAAATAATAGGATTGTAAGACGTATTGGGATCATTCTTATAACAGTGAAATCAAGTTTGATTTTTTTTATTTTTTTTTTTTATTAGTACAAAGTTTTGTATAAATGAGCATTTTATCTCATCAGGTACTGTGAATACTCGTAATTGTTAAATGTCAATAAAAAGAATATAAAATTGAAAATGTATCCAAAACAAAACTTTTAGTTTAAAAGATACAGTACGTTAAAAAAAGAAAGCAATCAAAGAATGGAACCGAAAAAGATTGGTTTGATTCTTCTGATTCTAGGAATTCCCTGTGAGGGACGTTGCACTGGCAAGTGTAGTGGCCCTGAACCATCTCAGCCACGAACGCGTTTCGGACAGAAGATTCCGTTTTGCCACACAGTTCATATCTGCTGTAAATAACGAGAACTCACTCCATGCTCCCCCAATCAATGCAAGAAGAAGGAGCGGGTAATTTTAGCGTACACAAATAACCTCTTCAAAAATATCTACTTTTTATTGCAAGCCTTGCCTTAAATTCAATCTGTGGAGGTAATCCAATGTTCCAAGTTAAATGGAAAACCACATACACTCCAATGACCCACACCTCCGAAATATTATGTCAGCGCATCACTGATGCACTTAGCTATTCTTCTAATATGACTATTCACTATGGAAAGTTAAAACATGTTACCACTGAGTGCTGGAGTTGTCGACCTTGAGTCACCAAAAACTTAGGCCGTTCGTTTATAACGTGCTCAAGGGAATTCCCTAATGATATGTTTCAACATCTTAACCTGCCATTTTGAGACAGGTCGCTCAATCTCATTACTCCTACCGCCCGCTGTTTGTTGCCATCCGAATCGTCGTACGATTATTCTGAGAATCGAACCATCCTGAGGCTCAGATTGACGCAAGGCCGTCTCATTACGCAAATTAGCAGATCCTGTACGTTGCTGCAGTTTTTCCACGACGCACCTTTTGTAGCAAATGTACCTGGTGAAATTGGAACAAATGGGATTCCTTCAATGATAAATATCTACTTAATTTAAACTATGTGTTATGGATGTTAGTAGTTGAGCGAGTATTCATGAACTCTCAACGTTTGGTTTCTCAACCATAGTGAAGCACCTAGTGGAAAATACTGTAAATTATTTTAAGAATGTTATGTAAAGCAATATTATTATTATTATTATTATTATTATTATTATTATTACTAATATTGTGATTATTATTACTAATATTGTGATTATTATTATTACTAATATTGTGATTATTATTATTACTAATATTGGGATTATTATTAATACTATTATAATGATTTCTTCTGCTTGGAAAAGGCAATATGTTTTAAAATACAATACAAAAATACAAAAATAACTCTAAAAATAACCAAAGAAACAACATATAAAACAGTTCAATAAAACGTAAGCTACACTGCGCAGCGCTACACAGCAATAGTCGTTAGTCATGTGGCATATTGAAGACTACTCTGGATTACCAATGACTCTGTGACTGCTCTTCACAGTTACTCCTGGAAAGTCGAATTGGTGACAAGTTACACGCACGATCGTCCGCAGATCCCAGTTGCCCTCGAAGCACCTGGTCTAAGAGTTTGCACTGACCTATTTCAGTTCTTACTCTTTTGCTTTCTCGTTTGCTCTGACTTCCCGACTGACTTCTGTGTGTTTCGACTTCCCGAAAGGTCATAACCGGGAACGATTTTGGACACATCAACCACAGGTTGGCAATTTTTTTAGAATATTACTCGGACATGGCTTCTCAAATTCTCACAGATATTGATCTTATGTCTGCAACGGCAGTGAATTTAATTCATTTGGAGGTAAAGTTCGGTCAGGCTTCGACCGATATTAAAGGAGCACTTGTAATTGACCGCACTAATCATCCGATCCCACAATCGTGCACATTGTCGATTGCCAATGATTAATTCAACGATGCCACGACGCAGACTCCAATTACATCGCCTGCTTACGCGTGTCAGGCTCGCCAACATTAAGCGCCCCGGCGCCCCGCAGCAGCGTGACCATCCGATCGCTGCCTTTCGGGCGGAGCCACACGCCGCCGAGTGCTTAGGCCTCTGCGACGTGGAGCAGCCCTCGTCAGGGAACAGAGGCACAACCGCTGGGGTCCGGCCACCGTTCTCGAATGCGGATCTATACAGTAGCACAGCCCCGTGTTAAATGCCCTATGACGACGTGTTGGTCAGCGACTAGCGATCCGCGCGGCCATCAAGGAATACGAGGCCTTACAATTTGTAATGCAACATCCTTCTGCTAAATCTAACCAATAATTTAATGGTATATATACATAATTATAATAATTAATATAGTAATATAATTAAATATATAATTTATATATATATGTTAATTTCTTTACGTATATAACGAAAACCACACGTGAAGCGGACGTTTTTGACAATTTTTAAGAAAATAAATGACTTATGACTAAGGAATGTTGTCCATTTCAAGTCAACAGTGGAATCATTAGGAAGAACAAGCATTTCTATACTGTTCACGAAAATATCTAGAAATGTAAGTAACCTAAGTAGTAAATATGGGTATCTAGAAGGTAATAACATCTGTTAGAACGTAATCAATTTCCACCTTTACTTCCTAGGTCTATTGGTCAAATAAAAAACAACACAACTCACGGTTCTTTCCTTCATTATTCCTGCATTTAATTGCAGAACAGTATTTGAAGATACTTAACATATTCAAAATATTCAAATACCTGTTGCATTTTTTCTTGAACTCTGCTTTCGATTCTTTTACATTTTCATATTTTGTGTATTACTTAAGGATTGAAAATACGGACTTCTTACAAGTTGAATATATTGAAATAGGATTGTTCGTTATTTCAACTTCATTTTAAAGCACGTCATGCTATACTGAAAGAATATGTATAGCTCCGTTCGAAACAAATCAACTTACCTCAAATACCTCGTAAAATACAAGTGATAAAATAGAAATGAATACACGTAATTAGCCCCACTTCCTCAAGCACTTCTGTGAAAACTGCGTTGCAATAACCTCAACCGTCCAAAAGTTATAGAAGCGCTAAAGTTACGTGACTCCCCTGTATACACGAGTAATACTTTTCCAAATCAATCCTTCAATTCAATCAGACTGTCAGGATTCACATATCAAATACAACAACTTCTTGAGAATTTTTCTCCTCTTACGCGGTGCTGTGTACGCGCCAGACTTTCAAAATACGCGCGACAGCAATTGGGGAAGCAGTCAGTACGGCGACAAAGCTTCCTAGCTAACCATGTTGCCACCAGACCTCCGAATTGGCTGGCGGAGCCCACAAACCCGGCGACTTCGCCAAACAGAAGGAGCTTCAACGTGGAGTGATAGCCGCGTCACAAGCCGGGACTGCCCACGTTAATCAACGCCTGTCTTGTACATTTCCATTCAAGAGTTTTGTGCCCCCCTCAAAATTGTCTCTGGAGTCGCCATTGGTGGACTCCAAATCAAAGAATGGAACCGAAAAAGATTGGCTCAATTCTGATTCTAGGACCCAGTGAGAGGTGCTGCACTGGCAACTGCTCTTGTCCTGAGTAATTTCAGCCAGGCTACGCCATTGCTTAAAGTCTACAATGTGCCCCCCGAAAAGTTGAACCCTTGCCGTCAGCCTCGCCCTTCGAGATTTCGGCTTCCCGGCAAAAGAAGACAATTTTAGTGTTTTCCTCGTGTGGCCTGCGCCTGACGCGGGCCAGTATATGTTTTATGTTGTGTATTCACGAACTGACTTAGATTTCATTTTCAAATACCAACACGCGGCTGTTATGATGCGCCAGTCCGCTAGCCTCGTGTTATCTCTGCGGAGGGTGCTACGAGCGGCCGAGCGCGACGTCGCGGCTGGGCGGAGCGCCTTAATGCCCAATTAGACTCATAAATTTTATAATTAACGCAACGCCGGCGATGAATAATGTAGGTGCTCGGCCCGGCCCGGTTCGGCTCGCGGCCGATGATGAATGGGCGATCGTTTATTGAATACTGCCCGCCGCCACGCCACGCCACGCGACGCGACATTCTCCGGCGAAGGCCGCGCCCGCTCCTGCGCTCCGAGGCCCGCGCTGCCCCACGACACGCTCTGCGCGAGCAAGCGGAGGCAATGGGCCCGAGCACCCCGGACACTTGGAGGCAAGTCGGGCCGTGCTGAACAGTGTGTTGCGTTCTGAAGCGTAATGTAGTGCAGGGTGAGTGAATGGGTTGAGTTAATGGTTTTGTATAGAATTTAATCAGTATGAATGATGTGTAAATTAAAAAAAGTATATAAAAAGTTACCAAGAAAGAAGCAAAGACACCATGTAGTATTAATGTTTTTAAAATTCAAATTTGATATGCCAAAGCGCTGCTGACAAGGTGCTGCTGAGGGGTTCTGCTAAGGGGTTCTGATAGGAAACATCCAAGTCCGCGCTTCGGACGGACAGAGAGACGAGACGATAGTACTGATTGATTTGGGGCGCGGCAACCACTTAGGTCGGTAGTCGCGTAAGTGCAGTGCATGTAACAGCACGGGAGGCGGTGGTAATCCCTCCCCCCGCTGGAACGTCACGTCCGGCGCCAAGCTACTCGTCGGGTAGTGGAGAGTCCCCACTTGCAAGTATCTCCCCAACGGAAAACCGCCCAGCCGGAAATACCTCCTGATGTGGGTGGTAGTGTAGAACATGTAAGGAGGTGTATACGTAAGGGGCGAGGCGAGCGCACGCGCGTAGTCATTGGTCCGTTCGTTAAGACATTGCTCCGGCATTTGCGTACTACGATAGGAGAAACAACGGAAAACTACTAAAGAAAGCAGCCGGACGCTAGAATTTCACACAGCTAAGTCGAAATCTGCCAACGTCGGTACTCGCATCCTTATACTTTCCAGAGTATAGTGGCGAAAAAGCAACGATGTGGATTCTGAGCTAACTTTTATTGATTTGTGGCGAAAAAACAGTAAAATCCGTCGTGAGCACCAGAAATCTTACCACTCAGTTTTAATATACACATACACATAAACATAGTGGAAGTATGTAATATATGTAAGGAGCATGGTTGGCAACATTTGGAAACCAGAAATTTGCACTCACGAGGAACCAAAAGTATATACACACGCAACTGACCAAAAGAGAGCTGAATAAGGCGTGCACTTAGTGAATCTCCGTTTATGTGCAGCAAGGGGGTCATCTCATCATTTGGTCAATGATTAAAAGTATCTGGGCGAGAAACAATATGTAGATGGGGGTCCTTCACCAAAAAGATGAAGTACAATTCTCGTTATAAGCACTCCTGCAACACACTGCACCTGGCGCTTTACCGTTCACAGAAAGTACTTGAAGACAAAGAACAACACTTTGGAAAATTTTCCAAGACAAAATTCTTGAATGTCCTATCTTAAACGTAAGGTTCGTGTGCATTTGGGTTGAAATGGTAACTGATATTTTTTATGAAATCGATATTATTGACTTTTATGCCAAAGAAGAAGTCATTCAATAGTGATTTCAAGAATGGGTAATAAATGAGAGTAATTATTCACTCATAGAATTTGGTTAGTACCTATCGTAACGTTCAAAACGAGGGTCACAGCAAATTACATTTCCCAACGAAATACGAAATGTCTGATATTGTTTTTACTGTTTAATAAACTGTTTATGCTTTTGACTTTAGAGGGGAATTTTATACCTTGGAAATGAATGCCCGTAGAAAAGAAAAATATCTAATGATACCAATTATACTATTCATTGCATTTAAAATCGAAGTGGAACACTTTGCAATAATTCCTTTTGCGCAAACCTTTAATAGTACTTCTTCCTCGCGGCCACATTAGAGTGACAACTGCCCTGCCCTCTGCCTCTGGCAGCATGCGTTATGAAACAGCGAAACGAAATTAAGAGCTAACCAGGAGATCGTCAGATCTCTTCGGAACAGGCTCACAACCTAATCGTCGACGATGTCAATCGAGATTATTGGGGTTGCGGTCACTTTTACGCTGTGGTCACATTCGGGCTGTTTTAGCACGCTGCCTTGAGTTTCGCCTTTGCCCACCGCTCTCAGCCAGCACTGAGATTACACAATGGTTCATGGGATAATGTTAATTTAGAATTATTGGGAAACGATCTCTTTGTGTTTGGTAATTACAGACTGTATGTTTGAAATATGTAACTTAGGTTCTTCTCCGCACAGAATATCCATTTCTCCAAATGGCATTTGAGGAGATGTAGATGAATATTAAATGAAGCATTATAGAGAATGTGTTCATACATGGCTAGTTCTGAATTGAAGTAAATAATTTATCATATAGGAACATTTTATTTCAGATTATATTTCTGAATATACTTATAAGAGGAACAGTTAACAATTACTTAACAACAAAGAACTAATATTGGATTAATTCTTAATCGCAAACGATTGTTAAAACTTCCAACTGCACTTTGTTAGTATATCTTCTTCAAACACGTATTAGAACTCTCGTCTTCTTATCGTTCTCATGAGGATCTCCCTATGAACATTTACCTAATTATCGAAGGTAGAAAAGAGAGGTCTTGTAGCGATGTTCACCGATGCCACAATAGTATCAAAATAATTTAATTCTACATTCTGAACCGCATGCCATTTGCCACGTAATAATTCTTAATAAGACAAATAATTACGAGTTTTGCAAATCAGTATTTATCTACTCCTCCAAACAAGCGTATGCTGGTTCATATTTGCACTTTGTGTGTCCGCAAACAGCAAATGCTCCAAAGTAAATGCCGGGCTTCCTTGAATATAGTTCCCTCCGTCTCTCGTGTTCCGTTGGAGGCATTAGGAAGCCAATAATGGTTTTATAACGAGGAGAAAGGGGGAAAAAAAAGAAATGACTATTTTCGTTGCCTGAAGATCAAATTATTCCTTGCCACAGACATGTACGTCATGTGAACATTCATCTACAGCAAACGTTCTTCTCAGAATAAAAATTAGTTTTCATTTCTCAGTTGAAATCGATGGGTTTGAACTTCACAGAGAGAAATTACTCGAAGGAACTGGACACAAACGTTTCTTAATGTTTTCAAATTTACAACACAGAAAATGGTCAACGAAATAATTCGCATTTGGTACATTAAAGCCTGCGTTGTAGCGTTTCAAACTGCGATGGGATGTAGAAGTCTCAAATTGCTCTTTAATACGAACTAATTTACGAGGCCAAGAACGGTGTAAAGTTTACAATTTTGTGTACTACACAAGACCAAAGAAGTAAAATTATTTCGACCCCGTAATCAGACTGGGAAACATCTTAATATCAACCGAGTCAAGTCATTTTCGCCTACGACATCATCGCCATGATTATCATGCCTCAGGCTTCTAAACAGTGGAGAACCCGAATGTAGTTCATTTCTCGAGTTAGCTAATTGCTTCATTGACCGTAGTTTGCATATATTACCATACACAATTTATGGATCGTCTACATATAAAAACGTGCTGGATGAGATACACAGAGTCCACCAATTCAGAATACAGCTACCACATCTGGTAACATCGGTATCTTTCTACATCGTTCCTTATCGCATTGCTTCACCGTCCTTCACAATATTCCACCGCATGCCTCAGTAACTAATGACTACTTTTTGTCCCCTCTCTCTCGGCCGAGGTTCACATGAATCAAGAGAACTCCCATAACATACGTTAGCGATACTCTACGATAGGCTTTTCTCCGATTAAAATCGAAAGAACCTCCCAACTCAGAAAAACATCCCAGACAACAGCCGCCAAGTTGGCTTCCCTGGGAGACGCAGGCCGGCAAGAAACAGACCGCCAGGCCGCGGTTCAATTATACGTTCCGCGAAGCCCTGAGACAAAGACGTGAAATGTGCCCTGCCCAAGAGTTGAACCGGGCTCGCAAAAAGTAGCGAGACGCAGCGAAGCGGAAGGGACGAGCGAAAGTCAGCAGAGAGGAGGATGCAGGACAGCGGAAAGGGCAAGCTGAAGAAGGAAAAATGTGTTGATGCAAAGAAGTAAGAGAAATTGAGAGAGGAAAATTAAAAAATAAAACAGACGAAGGGAGATAGATGGTGAAAAGAAGATGTGCATATCGTGCAAAAAATGGGAGAAGCAAAATGAAGAGCGAGGAGGTTAAATGAAGTGAGGGAGAGGTCAAAGAGAGGGACAGAAAAGGTTTACGAGGGAAGAGGGAGAGACGAAGTGTAAGAGAGAGAGGGAGAGGAGAAGCTAAAGAGAGGAGAGGATAAAAAGAAAGGAAGAGCTGGGGAGAATGAGTTAAAGAGAAAGAGAGGGGAGGATAGAGAGAGATGGAGATGGGATGTTATGAAAGAAAAAAGGAAGACAGGGAGACGGAGAGACGAAATTAGAGAGAGAGGGAAACGAGTGAAGAAAGGGGGCAACGAGTGAAGAAAGGGGGCAACGAGAGAAGAAAGGGGGCAACGAGAGAAGAAAGGGGGCAACGAGAGAAGAAAGGGGGCAACGAGAGAAGAAAGGGGGCAACGAGAGAAGAAAGGGGGCAACGAGAGAAGAAAGGGGGCAACGAGAGAAGAAAGGGGGCAACGAGAGAAGAAAGGGGGCAACGAGAGAAGAAAGGGGGCAACGAGAGAAGAAAGGGGGCAACGAGAGAAGAAAGGGGGCAACGAAAGAAGAAAGGGGGCAACGAGAGAAGAAAGGGGGCAACGAGAGAAGAAAGGGGGCAACGAAAGAAGAAAGGGGGCAACGAGAGAAGAAAGGGGGCAACGAGAGAAGAAAGGGGGCAACGAGAGAAGAAAGGGGGCAACGAGAGAAGAAAGGGGGCAACGAGAGAAGAAAGGGGGCAACGAGAGAAGAAAGGGGGCAACGAGAGAAGAAAGGGGGCAACGAGAGAAGAAAGGGGGCAACGAGAGAAGAAAGGGGGCAACGAGAGAAGAAAGGGGGCAACGAAAGAAGAAAGGGGGCAACGAAAGAAGAAAGGGGGCAACGAGAGAAGAAAGGGGGCAACGAGAGAAGAAAGGGGGCAACGAGAGAAGAAAGGGGGCAACGAGAGAAGAAAGGGGGCAACGAGAGAAGAAAGGGGGCAACGAGAGAAGAAAGGGGGCAACGAGAGAAGAAAGGGGGCAACGAGAGAAGAAAGGGGGCAACGAGAGAAGAAAGGGGGCAACGAGAGAAGAAAGGGGGCAACGAAAGAAGAAAGGGGGCAACGAGAGAAGAAAGGGGGCAACGAGAGAAGAAAGGGGGCAACGAGAGAAGAAAGGGGGCAACGAGAGAAGAAAGGGGGCAACGAGAGAAGAAAGGGGGCAACGAGAGAAGAAAGGGGGCAACGAGAGAAGAAAGGGGGCAACGAGAGAAGAAAGGGGGCAACGAGAGAAGAAAGGGGGCAACGAGAGAAGAAAGGGGGCAACGAGAGAAGAAAGGGGGCAACGAAAGAAGAAAGGGGGCAACGAGAGAAGAAAGGGGGCAACGAGAGAAGAAAGGGGGCAACGAGAGAAGAAAGGGGGCAACGAGAGAAGAAAGGGGGCAACGAGAGAAGAAAGGGGGCAACGAGAGAAGAAAGGGGGCAACGAAAGAAGAAAGGGGGCAACGAGAGAAGAAAGGGGGCAACGAGAGAAGAAAGGGGGCAACGAGAGAAGAAAGGGGGCAACGAGAGAAGAAAGGGGGCAACGAGAGAAGAAAGGGGGCAACGAGAGAAGAAAGGGGGCAACGAGAGAAGAAAGGGGGCAACGATAGAAGAAAGGGGGCAACGAGAGAAGAAAGGGGGCAACGAGAGAAGAAAGGGGGCAACGAGAGAAGAAAGGGGGCAACGAAAGAAGAAAGGGGGCAACGAGAGAAGAAAGGGGGCAACGAGAGAAGAAAGGGGGCAACGAGAGAAGAAAGGGGGCAACGAGAGAAGAAAGGGGGCAACGAGAGAAGAAAGGGGGCAACGAGAGAAGAAAGGGGGCAACGAGAGAAGAAAGGGGGCAACGAGAGAAGAAAGGGGGCAACGAGAGAAGAAAGGGGGCAACGAGAGAAGAAAGGGGGCAACGAAAGAAGAAAGGGGGCAACGAAAGAAGAAAGGGGGCAACGAGAGAAGAAAGGGGGCAACGAGAGAAGAAAGGGGGCAACGAGAGAAGAAAGGGGGCAACGAGAGAAGAAAGGGGGCAACGAGAGAAGAAAGGGGGCAACGAGAGAAGAAAGGGGGCAACGAGAGAAGAAAGGGGGCAACGAGAGAAGAAAGGGGGCAACGAGAGAAGAAAGGGGGCAACGAGAGAAGAAAGGGGGCAACGAGAGAAGAAAGGGGGCAACGAGAGAAGAAAGGGGGCAACGAGAGAAGAAAGGGGGCAACGAGAGAAGAAAGGGGGCAACGAGAGAAGAAAGGGGGCAACGAGAGAAGAAAGGGGGCAACGAGAGAAGAAAGGGGGCAACGAGAGAAGAAAGGGGGCAACGAGAGAAGAAAGGGGGCAACGAGAGAAGAAAGGGGGCAACGAAAGAAGAAAGGGGGCAACGAGAGAAGAAAGGGGGCAACGAGAGAAGAAAGGGGGCAACGAAAGAAGAAAGGGGGCAACGAGAGAAGAAAGGGGGCAACGAGAGAAGAAAGGGGGCAACGAGAGAAGAAAGGGGGCAACGAGAGAAGAAAGGGGGCAACGAGAGAAGAAAGGGGGCAACGAGAGAAGAAAGGGGGCAACGAGAGAAGAAAGGGGGCAACGAGAGAAGAAAGGGGGCAACGAGAGAAGAAAGGGGGCAACGAGAGAAGAAAGGGGGCAACGAGAGAAGAAAGGGGGCAACGAAAGAAGAAAGGGGGCAACGAGAGAAGAAAGGGGGCAACGAGAGAAGAAAGGGGGCAACGAGAGAAGAAAGGGGGCAACGAGAGAAGAAAGGGGGCAACGAGAGAAGAAAGGGGGCAACGAGAGAAGAAAGGGGGCAACGAGAGAAGAAAGGGGGCAACGAGAGAAGAAAGGGGGCAACGAGAGAAGAAAGGGGGCAACGAGAGAAGAAAGGGGGCAACGAGAGAAGAAAGGGGGCAACGAGAGAAGAAAGGGGGCAACGAGAGAAGAAAGGGGGCAACGAGAGAAGAAAGGAGGCAACGAGAGAAGAAAGGGGGCAACGAGAGAAGACTAGGGAGAGGGAGAGATTAGAGTAGAGAGAGGGAGAGATTAGAGTAGAGAGAGGGAGAGACGAAGTTTCAGAGGTTAAGAGAAACGTGCAGAGAGTGGGACAGGGGAGGGCTGATAGAAGGAAAGAGCGGAAGAACAATGAAAGCGAAAGGAACGGCATAATGGCGGCGGGGGCGGGGCCGCGACTGCGGCTCCGCGATCGAGACGCGCCGATAAATCGCTATTTGTAAGTAAAATATTCCCTCGGCTGCTGTCGGCCCCGCTCGGTGCCTCTCGGCCCCAAAGAGAGCTGGTTAGACGCCAGACGTGCGCGGGGCACTAAGGAGCCAGCAGCAGCCGAGCTGCGCTCTGTGGATTTAAGGAAGAACAAAAACGGCGACAGGAGGTCAAGTATAATGTCTCCCAACGTTTGCAGTGACACTTGTAATACATGTGTGCACTTCACCGCCATGTGATACAAGCCACTGTTTTCTAGGAGGCGGTTCACAGGCACTTACCGAGAATATACGAGAGTTGCTGGATGAAGCTCTTTTACGATTGTTACTATTGACAAGCGTATTTCAAAGGGAGCGGAATCTTGGTAGCGAGTGTAGGTGATCGGTCGGATCTCTTGAAGAGATGGAAAGAGCCTGAGAAAGAAGGTAGCGCTGTCTTTTAGTTCTTTTGGAAACATCTTAAAGTTTGGTTTCCTTTTCCTTTTGAACATCATGGATATTGCATTATTTCAATTTATTGATAGATTATTTGGTGTTTCCGTGCTGATCAATTGATATGATAATTAGTTCCGTAAGTGGTCTCCCACCCCCGGGGGCACCGCCCCGGCTCTAAGCTCCCGACTGGCCTCCCCACACGTGTAGTCGTGTAGTGCAGGTCAGTGTGTGCGTGTAAGGGTGAAGATAGGGCAGGGAAGAGGAAGAAAAGATGGCGCGCCTTCCCCGTTTGTTAGAGTACTTCTCCGGCATTCGCCCGGTATGGATCGGACAAACCACGGAAAACTACGGATCAGAGTACCCGGCCTCCAGGATTCTCCACCAGACAGCGACTGAATTCGACCAGTCTAGAGTCTAAAATCCTGCCACGCGCGGGACTCTAACTCTTAGGACCTCTAATTCAAAGGCACCGCGACGACTTCAGTTGTCGCCCTGAGCCTCCTCCGCCAGCTCATTATTTCAACGAATTGTAAACGTTTTTCAGACACTGTGGCGACCAGCGTATATTCTATCGCCTTACGGTTCCAGCGGACCAGAGTTTGCCGGTTCGTTGACGGCAAAGCGGCAGAAATTTAGTTGAACTGATTGTCATTGGTGACTGACAGACATCTCTCAGCATAGAGCACGTATGCACCCTACTCTGATGAGTGGTTGCCCTCACTGCTTCAGGCAAATGCCGAAACGCGCGGGACCCTTTCTTTCCAATCTCGCCCTCAGAGCATGTTATTACATCAGTAAAACATATTTAAAGAATGTTTTCTTTAATATTTTTGCCAGTGAAAGACATTTTACGTTATTTTGACCAGTTGCTATATTTGAGAAGTTAAAAAATATGAAAAAGACATTCATTGAACAAAATAGGTGACCATCAATTCCCTGGAAAGGAGTCACGTATTTGTGTTCCTTTAACTGTCGTAACATACCTATTCATTAAGAAAGATTCGTTCACGTTATGAACACTGGTGTATTACCATCAACCCCAAATAATTGCATCAACTTATTTTATTTATTTTGAAAGCTTGGTGGTGTGACCCCAACATAAAAGTGGAGAAATGTCTACTAAAAGTGAAATGTATTTTACGAATGTTTATCTCTACTTTATTATATTCACGTAACGCACGATGTTAGTTCAATTCGCCAAAGTGAATTCCACCTCCATGTACACAAATACATCCAAAAAAACTTTAAATGAATGTATAATCTCTGACCTACATGATGCAAAATGACTCTTACCTCACTATTTTTTAGATATAGTAAGCTTAAATTATTAAAGTCTCTTAAAGAAAAGTTTCTAGAATTTATGTTTTTTAAGTTATAAGTTATAAGGTCAAAGTAGCTTTTAATACAAAATACTTACAATTCAAAGTATGTTTTTTTCAAGAATCTGATGATACTAAATGTAATATACCTCATCGGACATTCTGAGAAGTAATTAATAAAAAACTGCTAAGAAATTCAACGCAACAGGAAGTACTGGCTCTTGACTTGTAAGACACCCTGTTCAAGTCACGCTATCGTCTCTCTTAAAGTACAAGAAAAAGGCTTACTAACTTAAAATTTTGTATAACCACAATCACCAACTATTTGACGGTAATTCACTTTCGATGTAGCCAATTCGGACTGATATTCTACGCAGAAAGAATGAAAAGTGCGGGGGCCAAAGTCAACTTAACCCGCAAGGGGATTGCTGGCGATTGAAAATTAAAAATCATTCGAGATATCAAATTTCACATGAAACATTGATTTCTCTGGAGTAACAATTCAATTCTTCTCTTCAAACTTGTACCCATAATTATTTAAACGCTTCATTCATGTTTACACGGCGCAGTTATTAATTTATAGGTGTAATAAGTGGTAGAGTGTTAAGGCTAGCTGCTGGTTCGAACCTTATGATTCGCAACTCAATTATGCAAAATTTTGGTTCTTATTTTTTCCCCCGTCTTATTTCAAAGAAATTAGGAGATGAAATTACGAAATACTTGCATTTGAGATCAAATCATTATTTTTTTTCTGTCTAAAAAGCATTCACGTTTCACATCATTAGTTTCAGTACCTGAGGTTTCCAAGAAATCCTACTATATCGAAATTCATTTGTTAGCCGTCCAGCAACCAATTAAGCGTAAGGGGGTCCTCCAATTTGCGAAACAATTTTCGATTAAAGAGAAGACACTTAAGGAGAAAGAATGTGTATTTCTCAGACATAACACGAAGCGAATGGATCCAGATCACGCCAGCTCCGAGACCCAGTATTCTCTCCAATTGTTCGTGCTCCACACGCCGTCCGGGACGGTCAGGATGGTCTCGGGGCCAGGGCCAGCCAAAGCACACTTGTGCCGTAAAGATTGACTCTACAGGTGTCCGGGGAGGAAACAGTGAAACTTCTCGAATTAACTCTTAAGACAATTTTAAGCACATTTAGTCAAAGAAAATGCGATATTTCGAATGGCTGGGCGACAGTAAGCACTCAAAAGTTGGTTTTAAAAAATATTTTCTATGAAAAAATTTGCATTTCAGAAACTTATGAACGTTCCAGGAACATGTAAATTGTTTATTATTTACAAAGGAAATGAATATATATTTGTTCACAAAGAAAAATGAACACGGAAAATGCACCCAATTTACACAATTCATTATTTTTCTTATTATATATATTTATCTTTGTGAGCAAGTAAATTCATTTCTTTTATGAATAATAAACTATTTTTTGTGTTTCTGAAATGTTTATATGTTTCTGAAATGCAAATCTCTGCATACAAAGTATTTTTCAAACCAACGTTTGAGTGCTTATTGCGACTTCACCCATTCGAAATATAGAAGGAGTTTATTAGGCAAAATATTCTTACAATTGTCTCAATGTCCAATACAATTGTCCCCCTTTCAGAACACTCTGTATAGAAACAACGTGACCGTGCTATTCTCTTTGTCAAGTGATTGCTGCATAAGCCTTTGTCATGTGATTGCTGCTTCATAACACAGGCACATTGCACTATTTCTTTAAATTGTTCATTATTAGTTTTGGCAAAAAAAGATTAGTATTTATTGAAGAAGCTGGAGATATTTCTCTCGCGTCGTGCAAAATAAAGGGTAGTAAAAAGTATAATCTGCAGAGATGATGAACTCCTCCACAATTGCGTTACTATCATAAACGTGTAGTACGTACGGAGCACATGCAATAAGAAAAACTATTAGTGCTACTGATTTGTACAATTCACTAGTATTCGCACTAGTTATTTTTCTAATCTCGTTACTCAGGGCTAGCTTTTCAGTATTACCTTCTTCAGTATTTCCAGTCTTCCCAGTTGCTAACTATCGGCACCTAAAAGACCACATCATTGTTTACATCATCTCAATTTTTCGGTCCCATAATAATTTAATTGAAATGTGACTTTAAGTCTAGAAGGTCTAAGGGGTTATATTTTTCACCCCAGGACACCATTTTATAATTAATTTCAGTTAATATTACTATCTGTATGACAAACTTTTTCTAGCGAAATATGTTCCTCTAATGTATCGAAAATGCTGTTAGTAGAAAAAATACAATTACAATTTTTTTTTTTTTCTGGAAATGAAGTTTTCGCGCCATGGCGTCCAAATTGTACAACTTTAGTACTCCGTGTCACACGTGTCAGTTAATCATTCCACCATTTTTCTGCACGAATCGTTAAGAGAGAGGTTCAAATTGATACGTTATCGCTTGCAGCTGCGTTGTTTTCCAATAGATCGCATAGGTATCATTGACTCTTTGTTGGGAACTGATACGTGGCTTTTCACGAGTCTGCTGAATAAATACATTATCATAACATATTGTGTTCTGTTGATTGCTTTTGCAAGATTCTTAAATACAACTATGATTACACTGAAATAGTAAAAAAAAATTGTGTATAAAAATGTATGTCCAGTAAGGACCTACGGTTATCTTCCAGTGACAAGACTGTTAAACAGCAAGCGTATTACCGTTTGTGAAGACTTTTATAAAGTTTTCAATAAATATAAATTTAAATACAGTTATGTAACTAATGATTAACTCGATACAAATAATAATAAATTTGTATTGAAGAAAACTACTATAATCAATTTAACGTGAAAATAATGATCGAAAACCAAACAAACAAACAAACAAACAAACAAACAAATGGAGTCCAAAATATACCCCTTCAGTACTCTAAAGGAGTAAAAGGTCTCCGAGGGTTAAGAACCGAGGGTTGTTCTTAACCCTATGGATTTGTATACAAATTTTGAAGAAAATGTCCGGTGGGGCCAAACGCCACTCCTGCTTGCAGGCACCGTCCGATGTTTCGGCCTTCTCCGCCCGTTTGGCAAACCCTCTCCGCCCCTCCACTGCCGAGGGGCCTCGGGGTTGCCAGAGGAGCAGGAGGCGCCCGAGAGCAGGGGCGGGGACCAGGCGGGAGGGAGGGAGGGAGGGAGGGAGGGACGCGCCGCTGCTGCTTTGTTTGAGCGGCGCGCGAGTCGAACGCGCGTGGCGGAGAATCGACTCTCGCTGGCACCAGATTCAATCCCGGATCAATAGCCTGCGGCGGCGCCCTCGCCGCCGAACAATTTAAATTACATGCAATTAACTGAGCGGCGCGCCGCGTGTTTCTTGTGAGCGGCGCACAATGGAGGGCGGCCGAGGCCCCGAGGGCGGCCGAGGGCCGCCGAACTGCTCCGAAGATAGTCGACGACGCCCGAAGGAAGGCGGAAACGACCGAACCATGAATCACGTGTAGTCGGAAGGGGAAAATTGCATAAGATATTGGTTCTAATCAGGGTTGCCAAATTTTGTTCCCAAAACGGAATTTATAAGTTAAATAGACGTTATTTGGATTTGCATAAAATGAGAAAGTTACCAAACAATTTGAAGCGTAATTTTTTTTAAATAACAAGGAAATAGAAAATTAGATGAATAAGATTAACAAAGCGGCACTTAAAAATCACCATAAAAATCGAAATATACATGTAATTCTTAATAAACAATGTCTAAATATTAGAAATATAAAACATTCAAACATTGAAGATTAATAAAAAAGAAGGTATCATGATATGGTGAAACAATGCAACAAGTCTTAGGAAGGAAATAAAATAAGCATGAAGCGACTGGAAGAGAAGTCGTGAAATCTGAAATAAAGAGAATTCAAGTAGAACTGCTCGTCATTGATGAGGAAATATTGCAGTAGAAAAGGAGAAATGGACGATGAAAACAAATGAACCTAGCAATAGTGGAAGAAGACTGTCGGTATGAAAATCAGACTATGAAGTCAACGTATTTAAAGACTTCAACGACTCAAAATGAACCAACTACCAATGAAACACATTCGTTAGACTTAGTAGCGCGTAAAAAAGTTGTGCTAAAATATGTACGATCTCGCCCGTATTTTCACGCAAAATTACGCGAAAAGTGCTCAAATTATCAAAACGTTTTACATTACCTTACTTCAAAACCTACCTTAAGGAACTCATTTCATTACGGGGAAAATATATACCTTTAATATTTTGTGGGAAGACTTCCAGAAATGATGTACTTTTTCAATTTTCGAAAAATTAGGATTTTCAACTTACCCGAGACCTGCACCCTTGTCTTAAACGTTCCTCACAGTATGCATTCGCCGTCATTTGATTTTTCGGTATCAAGGTCTCAGAAAACATTGATTCTAGCTGCACCACGTGTTTGAGGATTTTTTTCTAAATTTAGCAACTAGATTTATCCAGGTTTTTGATACCAGGGCCCCGTAATGAGAGTTTTCTGCCGAAAATTGGCCGTTATTCCGCGCAGCATTACCTAACTCTCTCTCCAATCCGTGGTGAGAAAGCGAAAAGAAACACAGAAAGCCGACAAACACACAAGAGCCAGAGTATCTCTTGCGCGCGCGAGAAGAGAAACAGAAAGCCGCGAGTCGCCCTCACAGAGCGGGGCGCGGCGGAATAGAGCAGGCCCGATGCAACGCGTGGCAGGGGGGGGAACACGGCCCGCCTTCGATCGCGGCTTTTTTTCCATTATGCCGCCTGAAAGGCGGATCCGAAACAAAAGGCGGGATTTCCATTAAGATAATAACGGCGCGAGGCGCAGAGGCGCGGAGCCGCGAGAGGGAGGGCGGGGCGGGGCGGGGCGGGGCGGGCAATGTGTGCTCCGCATTCCTCGGCGCGTGGCGTGGCGGCGCTGCGCTGCGCTGCGCTGGGCGACAACGCGCCCGAATTCAATTGGCGCAGGTGATGAGTCAGTCGAAGCGAGGGCGCGGGTTGGCGACTCCTGCTCTCTAGCGGCAGAGGCGCGGTTCTGCCTTGTGCGTGCGTGTGTGTGTATTTTTATTTTTCTAATGACAAGCGCACACGGCCCTATTTTGGACACGATCTCTGGTGAAGAAATGTAGACCATCACCCGGTCCCTAAGTTTCCCAGCAGCACTCATGCCCATAGCTTCAGGGTGGCAGTGAGAAGGCGATGCTAAGCTCCTGGTTGCCGAGCTTGTATCGCTATCGTATTGCCGGTAACCCACCAGTCGGTCGGCAGGTTCGGGTGAAGGAGATTCTTCAGAATGCTCTGGAATCCACATATAGAAGCCGGCGGGAACCTGATACCACTCGTCAGGTTGCCTAGGTTCAGGGAATTCTCACGTCAGTAGCCTAAACTGTAGGCAGTGAAAAGACGGGAAGGGGGTCCTAAACCGCTCGAACCACAGGTTGTGCTTTCTCGTGGCACTGGCCCGATACTCTGGGCAAAGAGGAGGGACTTGCCCCGGCGCATGTGAGTAGCGCGTTGTTTGGATTGCGGGTTTCGCCTGGAAAGCTAGCAGCTCCGAAGTGAGGGGTGGTTGAGTACCACGATTCACGCCGATTCTCAATCGGGTAAGATCGCTCCTGCGGTCGGGGCGAACCATCAGTTGGTACGCCAGTAAGGACTTTGTGTCCCAGTGTGACATCCGGTCACGGGAAGCTTGGCTTTGTGCGCGCTTCAGAATTAGGAGTGGCGAATTCCACAATCGCAACCGATCATCAAGCGGGTTTGGATCGCTCCCACGATCAAGGGATATTAGGTCTATCAGAGATAGGGTGTGAGATCAGAGATGCATGCACACGGCCCAGAATACAAGAAATGCAGTCAAAAAACTGCATATCACAACCAAAAACAATACATTACAATGTGACTTCACAACCATAAAACAGTCTTCAAAGGGGTGCAATAAAAGGTTAGTCCCTAGAGAGGTTGTCCAGCTTCTGAATCCACGAACTGTCGTCGATGTCAGGCATAGGAAATCCGTCGGATTCCCGCGATAGTCACTGACCTCACACCTCTCCACCAAGTGATGCATGGTCTGAGAGGCACCACTCTCAGTGTGGAGACGGTGCCTCGCCCCATTTGAAGAAGGAAGCCGCGCACCTTCCATGTCCAGTACGTGCGCGGTTTGCCCTCTTCCATATATTGCGAAGTATATCAAAGCCCGAAGGTTTTTGACTGGTGTTGAGAAAATTATGGATTGTAGCAGTGTGTGTGTGTGTGTGTGTGTGTGTGTGTGTTGTCTCGCAACAAGCTCGCTGAAAGAGCGACCTCGCCAGCAAGTGGTCCTTATCAGTAAAACTTGCTTAGAACTGGGGGAGGGTTTCTGAAAAGATTCCACAATGTAAAAGGAATATGAAAGAATCCCACCTCCATTACAATAAGGGCAAAAGTTGGTGATTTTTTTCTGGGTTGAAATTTGAGGATTGAAATTTTAAGTCTGGTTGAAGTTTGCAGTTTTAAATCTGTCTAAATACTACAATTTAAATCGGACTAATATATGTCTTATAATAATCCTTAAAATCGCCATTAAAAGTCTGTTTTAGTAAAATTTTCGACGAAATATTGATATTTTACAAAGTACCATACTTTTTCGATAGTTCTTCACATTTAACAAAAAAGTAACTGATATAGCATGGGAAGAAAGTGCTTCAGTTACTCTAAAAATAATTTAGACTTTCTAGAACTTTTCTTTTCTTCAACAAAATAATGGTTTATTGTATGACACCAGCCATTTACGCCATTCAAAACTATACCAGAGAAAAGTTGATTTCAAAAATATAATAGTGATATAACTTTGCTTTCACAATCAAGCAGAAATGACATTAATATCTAATTTTTTTATACGTATACGGTCTACGATCAAGTTTCTGGAGCGACTGCAAAAAAACACGAAATAACACAAGGAAGAAGTGAGACAAAAAAATGAGTACTTATTAATTGGAAATAAGTGTAAAATAAGCCAAAACGAAATAAAATATTAAAACCAAGTATATATTGTATTGTCCATAATGAACTACAAAAATGTATAGAGCCATTTAAAACATATGCAATAACATTATCCACGTACACTGTTTCCTTGCATTTTAGACTTTTCTCATCCTCCATTCTCATAAAGCCAAACATTATTAAGATTTACTGGACGTAAACTCAAGAAATTTAGCATTTTGTACACTATATTTAAGAACAAGATCAAACTAGTGAAGTATTGAATTTTTTACATTTCTAATTCGATGCAGTCGTGCACAAGCAAACTCGCCGAGAAACGTCGCGATGGATGTTTGCTGCGGGGTTTTTCAGTTACGAGTCAAACACTCATTAGGAAATCAGAGATATACCATACAAAATGCGACACAAATTCATAGTGATAGAGTGCAAATGTGTTACCTTCATAAAGGGGTCATGGGAAATGTTCAGAAATGAAATTCAGTTCTGAAATTGTTTTTTTAATTATATATATTTTCCTTTCACGTGGTCGACATTCTAAGGATCTTCTGGGGAGCCTTCTTTCGTTCATTCGCTGCACATGTTCAAACCAACTGAGTTGTTTGTTTGCTTCTTTAGCCGTATGATTTAGACTATCTTTGACGTGTTAATATATCTCCTTATTTGATCCAACTTCGTTTTCATTCTGTAAATTATCCAATCTGTTTTGAAATAAATATCTTATACTTGGTTGAGATAGACCCGCTATATTATATTTCCTGTCATCATTATTTTCATTTTTGTCTTCCTTTTGTTTTCTGATCTCCGTTTCTTTTTGTTTTAAGTGTGAAAACATAAATTTTGCCTTCACTAGGTAATGGTTGGATCTATATTCTAGGACTCTGTGTGCCCTAACGTCTATTATTTTACCCGTTAAATACTGTCTAGTGATTACGTAATCGATCACAGATCTTCTTCCTCTTACCTTATTTTCCCAAGTGAACATATGCTTATTTTATGTGGGAAGTGGTGTTTATAATTATAAGTTCATGTTGTTCACATAGTTGAGTCAATCTTTTTCTATTTGAATTTTGCACCTATTCTCCATGCTTGTCCAACGACTTTTGAGATCTCAGATTTTCCCACTCCAGCATTAAAATTACCCAATAACATAAGTTCTGTGCTTACCCCACATTCACTAATTACTCCATCTATATTTGAGTAAAAATCCTCTAAAATACTAGTATCTGCATTTTCATTCGGCGCTTACACTCCAAGAATTGTCATTTTGTTCCTAAAACTTTCGAAATTTACGTTAAGCAGCCTCTCGTCTTTGGCTTCCCTTTTAACATGGTTTCTGAATTTATTATTTATGCCTATGGAAATCCCTTTACTACCCCTCTGATCTTTTGTTACTCCGCTTCAAATATGAACATAGGATCCAATCTTATCTATACCCGAGTCATTTTTCTGCGTCTCACTTATCCATATTAAAATCGTGAATTTCCTTAATTACCTCCTGTATCTTATTTCACAAATCTTGAATATTCTATGTTCCAATATTCATTATCCATTTCCTTTGCCTAGTTCGTCTCCGGTTACCGACCGCTTTCTCATGATTAGGCCATTTAGCATTTCGTTGTTTCTACATGGACAACAAGGAGCTGGCCCATCGTTCCAACCCCCTAGTAGGAGATCAGGATTTTTTAAGGTTTACTCCCCTAAGAGGATGGCTTTACCGAGATTTTGAGCTCCTTCTGCCCAGATCTCTTTTGGAATCTCCTTGTTACGTTGGAAACATCATCCCTTGGTAGAAATGTAGGCTATGCTTTTTGCCAAAATCTTCGTCGTTTCGAGATCCTCTTCAGCGTACTGTGCGTACTCTCTTCTTGCACCCCTGTCCTCTTCTGGAGTACTTCTTCCTCTGACCCCTCCCCTTTGACCAGTCCGGCAAGGGAGGCCCTGCCAGTAAATACGCTACCGCCGGCGTAGCTCTCAGGATCTCGGGGGTACTCAAGCTCCACCACCAAAATCAAGGTCATGTACGTAGAAAGTTAAAGATGATAGATTTACGTAATTATAAATACGGATGACAGCAACAATGCAGATATAGAAAAGAAACCGAGGTGTAGCTTTATTTTGGAAACAATATAAGGAAGTAACAACAGAATTGATAGTGGAGAAAATACATATGTTAACAAATAATGCAGTGAAAAAACACGAGAGCAATTTTAGTGTGGCTGAAAATAAATTAAGAAATTATTTCGAGCAGGAAACCAAATAATAAACTGATAATATGTTGAAATGTCTGTGAGCGATCACTAGTTAGATCGTGTGCGAAGAATCGAAGAATTGGCGCGCGAAAAATGAAAAGGAGATGTGTTTGGGAATAATTTCGCGCAGATGAGAGACAGATGAAGGGCGCGCGAGATGAAAAAACGGGTCAAAATGATGTTCGGACACGGTATGAGTCAGATGTAGGAGGGAAAGCTATTTCTTTGCGGTAAAGGTTAGACTAAATTGTGAGTTTGTAAAGACGATGTTTTAAGGTAGAAATGTACAATTAGAAAGGAAATATAATTACGTGTGTAGAGGACGCAAACTTTATTGGAGTGAACCGAATTCTTTAGAAATGGAGGCCGAATGGAAACAGGACGACGTTCAAGATTGCTGTATTCTCCGAAATGCTTGCAATACAGGGAACATTTATTTTTATTCGTACGTGTTATTGTAGAAAAACCATATTTGTGTTAAAGGAAAATTTCTAAACTTATGAATACATGGGAATTTACCCATGCATGCAAATAGGGAGAGATTTGTGGCGATTATTACATAATGAGATTAAGAGAATTCATGAAAGAAAGATTGTGTTTACGAAAATTGTTATAGTTGTTTTCAAATAGTATGTGTGTGTGTGTGTGTGTGTATATATATATATATATATATATATATATATATATATATATATATATATATATATATATTGTGACATACCTGGTGGTGCCGGGTATCTTCACTGCAATATAACACTAAGAGCGGGTATCTTTTACGTGAATGGGTCCCTGGATAAGTTGGTGCAACGTTGGGGTGGTTAATCATAAATTGAAATACAATTATAAACAAGATTTATTTTAAATCAGATTTGTTATTTACATAATCAAACAACATTTTTACACTCTGCCTTGGTACCAAGATTAAGAGTGAAATGCATTTCTCATACCTGCGGGGCCCCGATCGAATACCTATGATGCTCGTAGGACCGCTCGCGCCGACAGGATTGTCGACCTCTGCTACTGCTGCGGGCCGTCAGCGCCGGATGGCGTGGCAATCGCCCACGGCCGATGCTCCAGCAATTCTTCCCCGATCAGAATCTTGACACCTCGGCTTCGCACCTTCCTCGAATCACTGTCCGTCAGTGGGTTCAATTACACAACCCGCGCCTACTCTGTATACTGGTCACAGTTTTGTACCGCGCAATTTCAAGAATGTTTCCACCGCGCCAACTAATAAGAACAACATCAATCATTCCACCAACACTAATCTTTCATTATACTGATACTTCTAATGTTCTATTTACACGTCAAATACTTTGCGGTTCCTAATAGCACATAAAATACGTCGCAATGTTATATGCGTCCATACACCGGCGGACAACTCTCGCCGCACGTCCGCACTCGTCGCCGCTCTGCTAGCGTCTCCCGTCCGCGATTCTCGTAACGAACTTTTGCACGTGCGCGGTGCCCAGTTCCAACCGAAATTCACACGCTAGCCTCCCGGCGGCGGAGGCACCGTCGGCGGTGGCAGCGGTTGCTCGCCGGCCCCGGCGCGCCGCGCTCAGCGCGCGCACCACGCAGTTCAAAATAGCAATTGGTTTCTTACACTAATGATTTAATTAGTGTAATGAAACACATATTCTGGGTTTCATCACCCCCCCCTTTCTTTTTTTGAATTTTTTCCACTTCTGGAAAAATTCACACCAGTAACATCGTCACTGCCGATGGTTGCACTCGTTTGCATATTGCTCAACGCCCTATATACACTTATAACCTAAAATCGAATTAACATGTGATTACTTATATTAACACTAATCTTGCACTTATTTACACTTCACTATTTTCCGTCCCTGTAGGACAGGGTCTTAAGTTATGGAAATTGTAGTGTCCCACCACTTCTCGTTTGTTATTAAGTAACTTGGCCACATTCTTGTCCGTAACTTTATCTATCACATATGGTCCCTCATATAATGGGAAAAATTTCGCATACAGTTTCAAATTTGGGTTTGATACCTTGGGAACCCGTAGTAACACTAGTTGCCCTTCACTGAACTTGTGGATCTTCTTCTTAACTTTCGATTTCCTTTCCTTCCCAGACTTCACTAGTGCTTGGTATATTTGTTCTGATGTTTTAGCTGGTTCTTGCGATATCTCAGGTCTTTCCAACGCATATAAAATATGGGGCGGTTTGTTTTGGAAGTGTGCTTCCCATGGGGAAATTCCTGTGCTATCATGCGGGATGTGGTTCAGCCATCGGTTGATGTCCGGAATTAGTTTGTTCCATGCTGTATGGTCATGTTTACAGTATGTTCTAAATAGCCTCGATAGCTCTCTCATTATTCGTTCAGACGGGTTCGATTGAGGATGGCGCACCGACGAATGGATGGGAATTGCCCCCATTCCGCGTATACCTTCTTCCCACTTCTCACTTGTGAACATTGTTCCATGGTCCGATAATATCCTCTTATATGAACCAGCGATTTGAATAAACCTTTGCACCAATTTTAAGCAATTCCTGGAATTTACCTTGTTGATTGGATACACTTGGACAAATTTCGAAAAAACATCCATGATTACGAATATATATTTATTACCGTGCTCTGCACGGGGCAATGGTCCATACACGTCCAGTGCAGCCAAATCATTTCTCTCTGTTGGTATAATGTTCTGCATTGGGCCGTCATACTTCCGATTGGTATGTTTTACCTTCAGACATGTCATACATGAATTTATCACCTGCCTAATTTGTTTCCGCATTCCTTTCCAATAGCATAGGGACTGTAAAACTTGACAGATTTTTTCTGCACCGAAATGTGCCAATGATGTATGCGCAAATTTGATTAATTCCTTAGTGCAAGCCTGAGGTATCCAGATTCTCCATATTTCTGGGTTGTCCTTTGTTTTAATTAGTACAGCTTCCTGTACCACCTTCCACCTATCCTCCTTTTGTTGCAACGTGGCGAATTCCGCCTCTTCTTCCGCCATCTGACCTTGCTTGAATCTTTTGATTTTGCGGATTTCGCCGTCACGTTCTTGTAACCTGATGAGGTCGTTCCAGTCGAATAAGGGTGATTTCGCAATTCTTAAATCGATCGCCATTACGTGGAACTCCCTGGCGTTGGCGTACTTATTGTCCCTGCCTGGTTCGTGTCTGCTTAGAAGATCCGGTAAATAGTTTTGGGTTCCGCGACAATGTTCTATGTCAAAGGAGAACTCCTGTAATGCGAGTACCCATCTATGCAGTCTGTCGTTTTGCAAGTGGCATCTACTTAAAAACGTGAGCGCTTGATGATCCGTTCTTATTGTAAAGTGTCTCCCTTTCAAGTAAGGTTTAAATTTTGCTACAGCCCATATGATAGCGTTTGCCTCTTTTTCCGTGGCCGAAAATCGGAGTTCGGGTCCTTTTAACGTTCTACTGGCTATTGCTACTATTTTCTCCTGATTGTCAAATACCTGATATAGCATCGCACCCATGCCAAAATCGCTACTGTCTGTCTGTACCACGCACTTCTTTGAAAAGTCCGGATGTGCAATAAAACAACTATTATAAAACATTTCTTTAACTTTCTCGAATGCTTCTTGATATGTTTCATCCCACTTCCATTTTCTGTCCTTCTTTGTTAATTGGTAAAATGGATGCATCGCCTCCGCAAATTGCGGGCAAAATCTCGCGTAATAGTTACAAGTGCCAATGAATCTGCGTACCTGCTTGATTGTCTTCGGTGGTGGTATCTTCTTGATCTCCTCGATGGTTTCCGGCTTCATACTAATTCCATCTGTGTTTATCACGTAACCCAGGAATTCTATTTTCTTAGTAAACCAGCTTGATTTCTTCACGTTCAATACCAAATTGTTTTCTTTCAGTATGTGAAATAACTCTCTTAGATCTTCAAAATGCTGTTCTATTGATCTGGCCTGCAAAACTATGTCGTCCACATATGTTGTAATCCTATTTTGTAACTTCCCTTGCAATATTTTGTCAACACATTGAATCAATGCAGCTCCGCTATTTCGTAGCCCGAATGGCACCCTGCAAAACACGTAACATATTCCTTCAAATGCAAATCCTGTATACTGCTGATCCTCTTCCGCCACTTGCATTTGCCAATAAGCTTTACTGAAATCGGTACTAGAGAAAACGATGTTCCCTCCGAACCTCTGCAATACTTCCTCCACCGGTAACGGAGCATCCCTATATGGTTTTGTTACCGCATTTAGTCTTCGAGCGTCTAAACATAATCGTATTCCTCCATCTTTCTTTTTGACGATCACGATTGGGTTAGTGTAGGATGTCTGTGCCTTTCTTATAATTCCATCGTTCACCATTGCTGCCAATAATTCTGCGACATCTTGCTTCAGCGCAGCTGGTATCGGATAATTGCGCTGTCGAAATGGCGTCGTATCCGTCAGTTGTATTCGAAATGTGAATCCCTTGATTGGGGCGCGATTCTTCTGGAAGACTTCTTTATTTTCCAACAACAACTGCAGTAGTTGCTCTTTGTAACGCGTATTTAATACCTCAATCTTCTCCGTTTGCTGCCTCAGCTGTTCTTCTAATGAGTCTTCCGCCAATACGCCCGTACACGCTTCGTATTCTTCGTCCATCCCCAGGTCAAATCCTACCGCCTGGCTCCCCAGTTCTACCACCTGCCGTTCTAGATCTATAATTGCTCTGTGATCGACCAGAAAATCCGTCCCTATGATTACCGAATACAATAATTTTTTGACTACCAGGGCCACCACCTCATATACTTGGTTGCCAATCCTGGCTTGAAACATGATTTGTTTTGTGATGGGGCTTGACTTCTTCTGAGTTGCCCCAATCACATACGCCCTATTCATAGGCAAGCACATTACTTCTTTTCCTGTTGCTTTTAACTCCTCATACATTTCTTCTGATACTACTGTAGTCGTGCACCCTGTATCCACTAAAGCTTCTTTAATTATACCTTCACATTCTATCGATATCGTGGGACATTTCCTGATTCTGACCGCTGAGTTCTTACATCTCCGCCACGGTTGGGTATCATAGGTTACCGGCTGCATAGCGTTTATGGAGACCGCGTTTACGTCATCGATTTCCGCGTCCGCAATGGGGCCACCTATCACCGCGGACTCTATTAGTTTAAATAGTGTCCTTGATCACTACTTGTGCTAGGCTGTGCTAATCGATCGGGTGCATTCCCGCCCCCGCCTCGCGTCTCCGTACGGTTTGAATTAGATCTGTTCCAGTCCGGTCTCTGGTTCCCCGGCTCTGGTCTCCATCCGTCTCCCCCTCTTCCGCGTTGGTTTCTCTGGTAATCGTTGCTCCTATCATTCCCTTGCCCCTGGTTACGTTCCGATCTAACCGTATTAACATTCCCTTCATTTCTGTTCTTTGGTACGCCTGCGAACGTCAAGTCGTACCCTCCTAACACATTCTGGAATCTTTCCAGGTCGGTGTGCTGCACACTACGTAAGAGATTCTGCACTGTGACTGGGAACTGTCTCGTCAGTACACATATTATTTCCTGATCGCTCATCGGTGGGGAAAGCGTTTTGTATTCCATGATGCGCCTTGTTGCGTATTCCCGCAAGCTTCCCATGGACTGGTTGTAATGATTATTCATCAGGCTAATTTTAAAATTAATTTGAATTTCCTCATTCCAGTACCGCTCAAGGAATCGATCTTTAAATGCCTTTACTGATTCGGGAAACTTATCAAATGTATCGGCCCATATCCTTGCGTTGCCTTCTAACATTAAATATAACAATTGTATTTTACACCTTTCCGAAGTATTGATAACATCTAGATGTCGTTCTGCTGCCTTCATAAAAATGCATGGATTTTCTTTCCCGTCTCCTGAAAATTTTAGTGATCTTGGGGGGGTAAATGGTACCGTCCCGCTTGCTGCGATTGGGGATACCTTGCATTCTTTTATTTGTTCAATCTCTGTTCGTAATGACACAACCTTCTCCTCGCATTCCCTCTTATTCTCCAGCATTTCTTCCTTGACTACCAATTGTATCCTTTCAATTTTCTCGTCCTGCTTAGCGGTTCTATCATCTAATCGCTGATATAGCTTATTCTCTAATGCTCCCCCCAGATTGATTACTTGGGATTCTAACTCCTTTTTCTGTTTCCCTAATTCTTCGGCGGTCCATTGCTCGTGACTTTCTACCCGCTCCGCGATTTTAGTCATCTCATTCTTCGTTAACTCAATTTGTTCTTCGGCGCGTTCTATTCGCCCCCCTATTGCATCTAATTTCCTATTCTGTTCTTCCGCCAGCTTCCTAATCTGTTCCTCTGTGAATAATTTCTGTTCGTCTAATTTCCTACTCTGTTCTTCTGCCAACTTCCTAATCTGCTCCTCTGTAAATAATTTCTGTTCGTCTACTTTCTCATATAGTTCTTCAATCAACTTCTTCTGATCTTCTGCCGCTTTCTTCTGATCTTCTGCCGCTTTCTTCTGATCTTCTGCCGCTTTCTTCTGATCTTCTGCCGCTTTCTTCTGATCTTCTGCCGCTTTCTTAATCTGCTCTTCTGTTTTCCTGCTCCGTTCTTCTGCGATCCTATTCTGTTCACCTATTTCATCTAATTTCCTGCTCTGTTGTTCGAACATCTTCATCAATATCTGTATGGGGTCGTTGTGGGTATTGTCCCCACCTCCCCGAGTCGGATTTCCTACTGCCTGGTTCATTGGAGTTGACGTAATTTGTACATCTTTATTGAAGCTGTCCCCTGGCGTATCATCCAACCGACTTCCAATACCACTATCCCTGTTTTCCGATGACATGCTATTATCGATTCCTACATCTAACTCCCCTACTTCATCCGCCTTCTCTTCCCGGTCCAGCACTACATTTTGCGCCTCCATTCTGTTGCTTTGAGCTGTCCGATCGATTCCCACTACACTAAAGTACCGCACAAACTTTCCTCTTGCCTCACCTACCAACGATACCACAGTTATCCTATGAATTAACTATACCCGCCACAATACTGTATATCCTTCGTGAATGGTTTAATTCACTCCTATTTCAATTGCTAATTAATGACGAACAACCCTCATTCACCACCAAAAACACAATAATACTAATTCAATAGCCATATAAATTTCCACTCACCTACCAATGCATAAACATAATCCTTACAATACATAATATTATTACCATTGAAACACATATACACTGCTAATAGACTCATTAATACTATTACACAAAGATGCTTTCAAATTATAATAAATCCCTTATTAATCGAAATTACTTTTCAACGCACTTATTGCTATATTATGTACATAATCATCATTCACATTTGCATGTCATATCTCCTCCCTAAATTTTCCTCAATAATATCATATAGATATTCACAACAAACATTCACACTGCTGGTATATATTTCCCAACCTGGTATCTTTCTAATAAATTCCCCACACTTTACCATCACCAATAGATAATGCACTACTGAGTGAATGTTCCCAGCAAAAGAACAATTTTGTGCATAATTTGTACAACACTATTAACCACCTTTATATTCTCATAAGAATTATTACTACTTCCCCATTTCTTTGATTTCCATGTTATAAAAAAAAAATTGCCAAGCAGTTCAAATATTATTAATATGTCTTACAAAACTTGGAATTCTATTACATTATATTATCTGTAACATGTACATGTATAGCCTTCATAACCTCAGTAACTACAATATTAACTATATATTGGATGCTCACAAATAATTGCCTATGTCAGCCCGCAATTAATTACGCAACAACATTTTTGTAATTATCAACATTTCATTATGCTTACTTGACTTGTGCATGTTTTTGCTAACACATGTATTGTTATTTTTTTTGTACTCTATAATAATACACTTTGCACTGCCTGCTTCTCATCTATACCCTGCATTACTATACATCAATTACATGCACATTATTTTCCAACATTTCACCAACTTTCCTAAGGCCACATTTCTTAACTATACGTTTTCCACTTGTTCGGGCGCCAGCTGTGACATACCTGGTGGTGCCGGGTATCTTCACTGCAATATAACACTAAGAGCGGGTATCTTTTACGTGAATGGGTCCCTGGATAAGTTGGTGCAACGTTGGGGTGGTTAATCATAAATTGAAATACAATTATAAACAAGATTTATTTTAAATCAGATTTGTTATTTACATAATCAAACAACATTTTTACACTCTGCCTTGGTACCAAGATTAAGAGTGAAATGCATTTCTCATACCTGCGGGGCCCCGATCGAATACCTATGATGCTCGTAGGACCGCTCGCGCCGACAGGATTGTCGACCTCTGCTACTGCTGCGGGCCGTCAGCGCCGGATGGCGTGGCAATCGCCCACGGCCGATGCTCCAGCAATTCTTCCCCGATCAGAATCTTGACACCTCGGCTTCGCACCTTCCTCGAATCACTGTCCGTCAGTGGGTTTAATCACAACCCACGCCTACTCTCTATACTGGTCACAGTTTTGTACCGCGCAATTTCAAGAATGTTTCCACCGCGCCAACTAATAAGAACAACATCAATCATTCCACCAACACTAATCTTTCATTATACTGATACTTCTAATGTTCTATTTACACGTCAAATACTTTGCGGTTCCTAATAGCACATAAAATACGTCGCAATGTTATATGCGTCCATACACCGGCGGAGAACTCTCGCCGCACGTCCGCACTCGTCGCCGCTCTGCTAGCGTCTCCCGTCCGCGATTCTCGTAACGAACTTTTGCACGTGCGCGGTGCCCAGTTCCAACCGAAATTCACACGCTAGCCTCCCGGCGGCGGAGGCACCGTCGGCGGTGGCAGCGGTTGCTCGCCGGCCCCGGCGCGCCGCGCTCAGCGCGCGCACCACGCAGTTCAAAATAGCAATTGGTTTCTTACACTAATGATTTAATTAGTGTAATGAAACACATATTCTGGGTTTCAATATATTTTGCCGATCAGATGGCCGAGATCGCTAAGGCAGTAGTGCCGGAGTGGTCTCGGACCAGAAGATCGCGGGTTCGAGTCCCGCCTCGGGCATGGGTGTATTTGTGTGTGTTTGTATGAGTGTGTCGTCCTTTCACCCCTCATTATCATCATCATTTCATTTTTCATACCCCCAGGACTAACAACCCTGGGGGATAAAAATCGGATCCGGCTTAAATGCTGGTCCCCCCCAAAGAAGTGTTCGCAAGCACCTGCCACCGTGATATTAAATGAAAAAATGAGCCACGGTAAATGCAGGTTGCTTGCCCTGCGTGGTCCTAGTCGGCCGAAACGAAAATAATAATAATAATAATAATAATAATAATAATAATAATATATATATATATAAAATCTTAGCTTAATACATAATGACATGTTGATAACTGAAGTAAGTATTATTATTTATGAGTAAAAAACAAAGAGTTTCCAATTCTAGGAAATAAACAAATTATTTTGCGTAAATATTTCACTACCGAGTATGTGTATAGACAGCCTATCAGACCACACATATATAAGTATTTATCATGACGAGGCGATCTTCGTATAATCTTCGGGCAACAGTCGCGGGAAATGTGAAATTGGGAATAGTAAATTCAGGAGAATAATTAAACAAAAAGGTACCAGGAACTGTCCCACGTAAGAAGCCTTGCGTGGTAAATGGAATGTTAATATTCAAACGCTACCCACTACCCCCTTGTGTGTCAAATTCCTGGAAATTCTAGTTAACCGAGTGACGAAATATTTTAATCTCGTAATACGCAATTACTGCTCTCCGCACGCCAGTGAAAGTACAGAGCGGTCTTCCTGTCCGCCTGCAAGAGGTAATATTAATTACTTCGGCCTTCAGCATGGAGCGCTTCTAGACATGTGGCGTGTTAAAACTCGCCAAGCGAACACGTTACTCCCCGCAAATAACCGGCTATAGCGTTTTCACACTAGGACGGGCAATCTGTCTCCGGCACAGCGGACTTACGTACAAGCGTATCGATAGGTGACTCAGCGCCGTATTGCAGGTAGGAGGAAGTTAATCAGTATTTCTTTAATCTGTCGGGGATACACGTTATAAATATGAAAAAGCTTGACTTTAGATATCATTTAACAATTAACGGGCTCAGTATAACAAAGAACTATCCAAATTTTTGGGAAATTGAGTTATTAGCATTATTCAAAACTTCTAATAGTATCCTTATAGTGTAATTCCAGTGTGACTTATTTGCAAATGTACTGTGTTTACAAGTTTAAAAATGTATTGAGTTGTATGAGGGATGATGAGGTAAAACCCTCATAATCTCAGAACTATGAACCAGGAGAGAAGGCTCAGGGCATCAACTGATGTCACTGTAGTCTCTCTGTTAGAAAGGTCCTAGGTTCGAGACCCGGTCGTGGCAGGATTTTCGACACAAGCTTGATAGCTAGGTCAAATTCATTCGCTATCTGGGGGAGAAGGCCGCCGGCTGCTCTGATCGGTAGTTTTCCGTGGTTTCTCCGATCAACAGCAGGCGAATGCAGGAGCAGTACCCTAACAAACGGGCCACGGTCCGCATGCGATCTCACCTTCCTCTTCCTTTTCCTATCATCACCCCTTACACACACACACACACACGCCCACACTTCACTAACACGCACCACAATACCACACATGCCGGGAGACCCGTCAGGAGCTAAAAGATTGTCCCGGCTGAAGCTGTGCCCCGCTGGTGGGAGATACCTGTTTAGGGAAAACCCCGATAGCTGACGGTAGATCGACGCCGGATCTCTCCATACAGCGGAGGAAAGACCACCGCCCCCTCCCGAGACCAATAACATGCATTACACTTACGGGCCTAATGGCGCTGGTAGTTGACTTGCCCGGAATCTCTAAACAATTAATCAATTTAAACTATGACAGTGTGGGACAGCCCCTTGATGGCCCCTTGCAGAGCCCTTCAATTTCAATTATATTATGAACTGCAAAAATTCGGAAATGCATGATTCGATTTTGATCGTGTCCCTTTTTTTTCGCATTTTGTCAAAGATCAATATAATTGATACAAAGAATAAAGAAAAATGAGTATGCCCTGCATTCAATGGAGCATTAAACTGGGGTATAAAATACTGCAGTAGTATACGTAATATATTATCTATTTGGAAATGTTCAACCCGGAATCACTAGGGGAGCGATAAGTTTAATATTGTACCAATACAAAACAACAAACATATTTACGAATTAAAACAAATAAAAATCCCGATTCTTGCCGACCCCAGTATTACACGCGCAACTTTTCTTGAACGATTGATTGAAGAAATGCGGGTAGATTGGAGGTATTAGTCACGAAATGGGCCACTAGATTTTATGAAGCAATGCTAATCTCTGCAGAAACAGTCACGCCTTCGTAACGTTCTCAATAATTTGCGTTCTAACTTCACCAGGTGTTCGAGGTATCTCCTGCGATAGATCTTTACCTGCTTCGGTCATTTCTTTAGATTTTTGCAGAAAATAACCGATAGAAGTTCTCGTCTTCAAAAGACAATTGTTTCTGTTTCGAAGTGAAGATGTGTTTGGATTGTCGTCATCAGTGTTCGCTGCGAGGTATTGCCTTCATCTGTTTATTGTGCCAGAGAGGGGGAAGAAAGGTCATCGTTCAAGAGAAGTTGCGCGAGTAATACTAAGGAAGTTGGCACCTAACGTCCAAAAATTAACTTCACAAGAAAGCTGTTTCGCAATTGTGTTTGATTCTCTTATAAATTTATAATGCAAAAAATAGCGTATGCAACTCGTTTATAACGTGCTTTATTGCATTTGTACAAATTTGAAAACTCGCTCCTAACATCGCAAGTTTTGAGACTATTGAAGCTAAAACAATACATACTTTCTCGCCCTTAGTAACGGTTATGTAATATTATATCGCATTTCTGTCTGTACCGACACATCATAGTAAATGGGTACTGCTAACAAAGCGCGCATGCAGTGATTGGCACTGCCAACAATGTGCACATATTTTCTTATCAATCCTTGCTAAAAGCGCCATTTTTGCCATAAATATAACTGTTTTTCAGTTTGCATTGTTATGATTTTATGGACGTCCTTCTAAAGCATTCTTTATGAAACACTTTTGCTTGTTTCGAATATATACAATTATTTCAACATTTAATCTTTGCTGCCAAGCTTGTAGGTCAGTTTTTTAAAAAAAATGAAATAGTAAACGAACGAAAACTAGTCTAAACATTTTTTTTTATTTCCAGCACATCATGAAGACAAGCAAATATAATTTCACAAATAAATGAAACATCAAGAAATAAATGCCATCCAATATATCCCTTTATAAATGCATTCATAACAACGAATTATCCAAAAATTGTATTTTCTCATCTCTTCAAACAATTATTTTTTAATTATAATGTTAATGTTAATCACTTTGCTATACGTATAAACGTAGTATCTGACACACAATTTCTTGGTCTACAGCATTTCATTCTTTAAATACTCTAAACAAATTCAGACGTAAACGAAAATGAATGTCACTGGCCTTAATTCTAATTTAATCATTAACTCCAAATATTTCGTTATGACGCTACACAAAAACTGGATATTTTACGTGCAGTACAGAGATGCCACATTATGCGAAATTACTTAAGTGGGCTGAAGAGTGGTGACCCCGAAATCCAAATGTATAGGTTTTTAAGCGACGCGTTTCTGATTTAATCTACCCAATGTAATTACAAAATACGAAAAATAAATATCAAATAGACAATCGATAAACATTAATAACTGATACAATAGCCCATTTTTATTTTGCATATTATAAGTAAAATGAAAATAAAAATGCGCGCGTATCCATCTGGAGAAATCTTATAAGTTTTGGAAGATAGAATGGTCTCTAGGCCCTGAAAGAAACGCTTAAATTAATAAATATTCCAAATTAAGCACTTGGATATTACTTCTGGAATTATTTTTCTTATTCATTTAATTTCCTTCGTATAGCGTAATTGGTGTGAAACCTATATATTATATTTCATTAATTTCAACCAGAAATAATTCAAAAAAATCTTACATGACCTTTTTCAAAGAGCTAATTTTGTACAACAGACTTTGCCTGAAGCAAAAATCTTAATTTCTTTTTGTAGTAGCAGTACGTGAAAATAAAACTAGCGCTATATTTCGTACCGTTTCTTATTACATATGTGGAGAAAATTTAAAGAAAAAAGTGGAGGGGATTTAGAGAACTATTAGTTGTTGTTTGTTTTTTTTGAATTGTGCATGACCTTTTTTGAAGAGCTAATTTTGTACAACAGACTTTGTTTCAGACAAATATCCTTATCTCCAATTTTATTTCCAATTTTCGAAAAATGGGGGAAGACAACGAAAATGAGACCTGCACCATTCTCTTAAACGTACTTTGCACTTTAGTTAATGTAGTTAATTAAAATAAATTTGGAGATTTTTTTGAAAGTTACTAAAATGTCCCAGGGGCTTCTTGTACAGTTTCACCCAAAATTAAAATTTGGGTTTCAAATTCCAGGGTCCGCGACATCAGTTAGAACTTGGAGAATATCAATTTTGGAGAAAATTGGCTGAACGGTTTATGCGCCAGCATTGTGGAAGGACGGACAGACAGAGACAGTCACAGACAGAGACAGTCACCGACAGAGACAGTCACCGACAGAGACAGTCACCGACAGAGACAGTCACCGACAGAGACAGTCACCGACAGAGACAGTCACCGACAGAGACAGTCACCGACAGAGACAGTCACCGACAGAGACAGTCACCGACAGAGACAGTCACCGACAGAGACAGTCACCGACAGAGACAGTCACCGACAGAGACAGTCACCGACAGAGACAGTCACAGACAGAGACAGTCACAGACAGAGACAGTCACAGACAGAGACAGTCACAGACAGAGACAGTCACAGACAGAGACAGTCACAGACAGAGACAGTCACAGACAGAGACAGTCACAGACAGAGACAGTCACAGACAGAGACAGTCACAGACAGAGACAGTCACAGACAGAGACAGTCACAGACAGAGACAGTCACAGACAGAGACAGTCACAGACAGAGACAGTCACAGACAGAGACAGTCACAGACAGAGACAGTCACAGACAGAGACAGTCACAGACAGAGACAGTCACAGACAGAGACAGTCACAGACAGAGACAGTCACAGACAGAGACAGTCACAGACAGAGACAGTCACAGACAGAGACAGTCACAGACAGAGACAGTCACAGACAGAGACAGTCACAGACAGAGACAGTCACAGACAGACATTTTGCCATCAATCGGTTTTTCGAGTTCAAGGTTATACAAAATATGGTTTCTGGCTACACCACGTGTTACACTAAGCTATTTTCTATATTCAGCAACTGGATTTTTCCACTTTTTACTTACCATAGCCTGGCAATAAGAGATTTTGTGTCAAAAATCTGCCATTTTTCGGCGCAATTACAATACTTTCTTTTCTTACATTAGTAAATGCGAGAAAATAAAAATGTACTCCTTCAAAAATAATTATAAACTAATTGCATAAACCACTATTTCTGACGTCTCATCACAAATATCTCATTGAGCTCAGAACATGTACGGTACCTTTAGGTACGATCTTAGGGATAAGCAATAATCAAACAAAATTAGCTAAAACAGGATTATAAAAATAATGAGGCGTTCATCCCAGACCTGGGTGGAGGGGGAGGGCCGTTTGAGACCACCCCACGTTGCAGACGAGCAGCAGCTGCTTCAAATAATTGATGGCTTTTTAATACGTAGGACGAAGACAGAGAAAAATGATCTCTGGAGCTAGTGTTGTAATTTGAAATGATAACTGCTAAGTACAAGAATTTACAAGTTAAATCGTTCTCCAGTCCATTTTTCTCCACACCTCTACTTATTACCCATTTTTCAAAATGATTTCATAGTAATTTAGTTTCGGACGAATTTCCGGATGCACATTACATATCGGTAAACATAAATTGATCTGCAAATAAAAAGAAAAGGGTCCTTTGGAGACAATTCCAGTGAAAAGTCGCTATAAATACTATTAAAACAACTCTTCATCTCTTAATATTTCTCCTTCAGATTAAAAAAAGTATTTTTGCAATCGAATTAGTTTGTTTTTTTAATTGTGTATTTCAAATTTACGTCAAATCCAAAAACGCAAAAAAAAGCTACGAAATATGTTTGTGGTATACTAGTCTACCGTACCGTCTCCGGCAGGTCTTAACGGGAGGTGCTAAGGTCCAAGTCCCGACGGTGGCAGGATTTTCGGCGTAGCTATGACTTAGCAATGGCGAGTTCAGCGTTTAATAGGCAACGTATTTTGTCCCAGGCGTTGTCTATAAAACAGTTTTACTAGTACATCTAATGTCAACAGTTCTCCTACCGTCTCACAGCAACATAAGTGTTCACTTTCACGGTCACTATTCCGCCTAGTGCGCATAATTTTACGAATCTCCACAGTCTGTAATTCGCCCAATTATACTCACAGTTCTAATGTGTAGATTCTCTACTCTTTCAACTACTTTCTTCCACGAACCATTACTGCCTGTAAGAGGCACTCAATACTAAAAGGAAACTGTGAAGAAAAGTGAAAACCACCTCTTGCGTCGTCCCAGTAATACCTTCTTTCTCCTCTTTCTCCGCTAGATGATGAAATTAATTTAGCGATATTTGTTTGGTCAGATAAAAGAGTGCCCGATTACCTGAATCTGTTTACGTAGAATAAGGCATTAGGAAACTAACTTTTCGGCATAACGTAAATCGCTATAACTTGAAAAATTGGCGATAATTAAAACTAATTTTGTAATAGAAGTTTTACCATCGATTTTTTATAATTTTCTATACCTGAAATTAACTGCAGAAGTGAAAATTTTATCGCGAGAAGTGGCGGTGATTTCCCGACGGCTGGAGAGATCCGGCGCCCACCTACCATCAGTTAGCGAGGTTTTCCCCCAACCAGGGATCTCCCACCAGCGGTGCACCTCCCCAGCCGGGAAAACCTCTGGTGGCGATGATGAGACAGAAACGGTGGCGGTGGCGTGACGATGGCCGTGACGGTGAGGTGACTTGGGTGTGGGCGGGTCGGGTCGGGAATGGTGGCGCCGGAGACGGTGGCTGTGGTGGTGACGGAGGTGGATGCGGGGGCCGGAATGGCGTCGCAAAGGTCAGTGACGGCGAACGAGACGGCGAACGAGACGGCGAACGAGACGGCGAACGAGACGGCGAACGAGACGGCGAACGAGACGGCGAACGAGACGGCGAGCGAGACGGCGAGCGAGACGGCGAGCGAGACGGCGAACGAGACGGCGAACGAGACGGCGGCGGTGGCTTGGTGGTTTCGCATTGGAAGCGTCGCGCCGCGTCGCAGCTGAATCGCCGCGTGGTGGCGTGGTGGCGCGGCGGCGCGGACAGCCGCAAGGGGCGCAGCGGAGCGCGACCGCCCCGACCGCCGACGCGCGTGTTGCGTTGCTCGAACAATGGGTGGGAACGAACGACCGCGCCGGAACGACGCGTCGACGCGGCGCAAGGGACGAATAAGCAAGGGCGCGAAAAATAATAATGATATAGCCAAACTTAGAGCTCTAAACCTATGTCCATGAGCATCGCTAGCGGCTAATCCGTTCGGCCGATTTTCTCCAAAATTGTTATAACCACCACTACATTTTACTAAAAACGTTTTAATCTATTTATTTATTTTAGTTTGTCTGAAAGGATGTGAGTGTGACATTCACCATTATAAAAATTGTTATTAAATATTGCCACAAGATCAACTAATTGATTTGGCGAGGACGATTCTTTACTGTAGGTGTAATTGAAAGAAAACATAAAAAGCCGTTTCTGCTTTCATTAAGACATCATCAAGACAATTTCTTTTGTAATTACTTCAGCACTTCTTAACATAGTCGCTATCATCTAGAACATATTCTAACTATTTCGTGTTATAACAGTTCCTTCTACAGGAGCAAGTGGTCTGGAGAAGACCTCACAAAAGCTCAAGCGTTGTTAATTTAAATGACCATTTAATTTTCTTCAATCCATACCACTCTCAAGGATCTTCCTAATGCAAATTCATAAACCAGGCAAAGAAAGTTAACACGTGTAAAGATAGCACCCACAAAATCTACATAACGGTCTATTAACACCAAAATTAAATTAAACATTAAACATTAAAATTAAACATTTTCTTTATTGTAAATCCGCCAATGTTAGATATAACTTTTCCATGTTTTATATAAATACTTGAATACGGGACAATATTTATGTAGAAGTGCGTGAACGATACCACTAATATCAATTTGAAATAGTTTAAAACATACAAGTGCAATGTAACAAAACATCATCGTATACTATTAAATAAATTAAATAAAGCTTTTAATAAACGAAACTATTAAAATAATTATCAAAAGACTCACAGGAAAATTAAGGAAATCTAGAAGCGAAATTGGAATGCTAAATAAATAAACAGGATATTACATTTTATGTTTTGTAGCTTCGCCTATTCAAAACGAAAAGTTACTCGTAATTTTGTGTGGTTTGTTTGATAATATAATTATGAAACTAAAAGAAGATACCAAGACTTTCGCTTCGCGTACAACGTATTCGTAACCGAACGTATCGTGCCAAGCACCTGCACTCCTCTCCCCCCTCCCCCTGCCCCTCTCCCCTCACCTCCTCCCCTCCCCTCTCCCTTCCTTCTCCTCTCTCCTCCTCCAATCCTCCCCCCTTCTACCATCGCCTCCTCCTATTCTCCCCTCCCCTCCTCTTCTTTCTGTTGAGTCTCTTCTTATCCTCGTTATATCCATCTTCTAACCACTGCCCTTCCGTTCGCGAGTCCTTCCTTCCTCCTCTTCCTCTTCCTCTTCCTCCTCCTCCTCCTCTTCCTATCCTCCCCTCCCCTCCTCCTCGCCAGCCACTCCTCATCCTCCTCGCCTCCCCTCCCCCGTCGTCGTCACCGACACTCATTCTCCACCTATTCTCCCCTCCCTTCCGGCCCCTCCTACTCGACAGCCCCTCCTCGCCCTTCACCATGCCTTCATCACCGCGCAGATTTATAATTATATTTGTCTCATCCACTCACCCGCTTCTTGCGGCATTAGTAGCGCGGAATTACAAACAGACTTTTGTTTCTTTCCTTGGGTGTTACGCAGTTCACGACAGTCCCACTTCGATTAATCCTTCGGAAACGATTTTCAACGATAACCGCAACTTCAAATGTTCTCTTTCCATGACGTCTTATTGAGCAAGTTGAACCTGATAATTATATGTCATAAATGCGCTGCCCAGAACTCTGTACCGCAGGAGAATAGTTGTGGTTAATGTCTTCATAAATTTAGCATCGCATTGCTGAAGGTACGTACTGACATCTTTTAGTCTCTTCTACAAATTCAAGAAATTAACAAAATAGCGTGAATCAGGATTGTGTGCACGAACTTAAAAGGTGAGATAAAAAATGATCAATAATAGTATTTTATGCAATTAGTTCATAATGTTAATCTTTATTGCACGAGTGCATGCTTTGAAAAGTAGCGACATTAAAATCGAGTTTTCAAATTTGTACGAATGCAATAAAGCGACGTTATAAACGAGCTACATACTCGTTTTCGTATAACATCATTAGACATTTTTAAGAGAATCTAACTTAATTTTGTGAAACAACTTTCTTGTAACGTCTCGGGTATTTGACATCAGTGCGAGGAAACGGTGGCCGGCTATTCCGTTCACCGCTATCTCCCCACGATTCTCTCGCTGTGATTGGTTGAACGTGAGATGATGCAATCATTCGTGCCGTAAGATCTAATACGGCATCATTAGTGCCGTAAAATGCCTTTTTATGAACGACTTCTCTCAACAGAAAGGTCTTTTATAATACTGGTATAAAAAAAAGCATTTTCGCCCAGTGGCGGGGTCTTGGAGCCTTTTCCTTATTGAACCATGTGAGTATGGAAACTAGGAAATAGAATTGAATGAGCGCGCTTCGCGGCACCGCTGCCATAGAAGAATTCTCCTCCAGACAGCGGATGAATTTGACTCAGCTAACAAGCTAGTGTCGAAAATTCTGCCGTCGGTACTCGAACCTAGGACTTCCCGTTAAGAGGGACTGCAGTGACATCCGTTGATGCCCTGAACCATCTCTTCTGGTCACAGCCAAAGAGATTTTATGTACCTACCGAACACCGATGCAAGCAAATTTGCCTAACAATGGGACAACTTTCACCTGTGTACCTTCCTTATATGAAAATTTGCATTGGAAAAGTGATCTTCTATCCCTCTACATGATCTAGAAATTTGTTACATTTATTTTGGGACAAATGTATAATGTTCAAATCTTTCAGCTTGAGGGAAAACCAACACCTTGGATGCTTTGAAGAATAGGATGAAAAGGTTGTTTATTCCATTCAAATTGTGTGTTTTTTACATTTCTCTTGGGTATTAAAAATCCGCCCATATTTGTTCTAACAGAGAACTTTGTACCAACCATTTCATAACAAAATTCGTTGATAAAATGAGAAAGGAACAAATAAACAAACATTACAAAAACTCGATATCCTATAACGGACGTTTTACCAAGGTAGTAGTAATTAAATGCCGATGGATGAACCAATAACTCGCATTAGCTGTCTAAGAAGATAACAGTTATTATAATTTTATAAAAGGATATCCGTAATATTGAGAAGCAATAATCTTCTTTCAACCTAATTAATCAACATAGTAATTTCCGTCATAAAGAAGTTCAGTTCAAAGGAAATATAGTTCGTTAGTGTATCATTTTTATTCATTAATTTACTCTCTATGTCTTGAAGAAAATCTGAACAGTAAACTAATTATTGTAGTCTAATTAGTTTCAATTAAAACAGGTGTGAGGTCTTTAAATTATAAATGAAAGTCTTAAATTTTATCCCAAATTCAAAATAAATGCAAGGAAGCGAATGGAAACACAAAAGTGAAGCATAAAACATTCTGCATCGTAGCAATCATTGCATATCGAAAAGAAAATGTTTGAATGCAACACCACACCTCAGCATGAATCATTCTCAATTCTCTCCAATTGAGGTTGGCAGTTTGCTGAGTACAGTGAGCCTAGAACACCCGATGTGCTCTCAATCGGGCGTCGAGCCAAGATGCGGACTGCGATGCCAGGCTTCTAAACGGTCCGTTGCGCACTCGAGTGCAAACACACTGCATCAGCCAATCACTTTCCCCTTACAACAATTTTACTTTCTCTTAGAAGATGCCTAATGGATGGCATACTTGTTTCTAACCGATAGAAAGGTTAAAAAAGTAATTTTTGAAACAACAAATTTGTAAAGTAAAGTACTAACAAAATTAAACTACAACGTATGTGTGTAGATTGACAAATATTAAAGACAATTGCAATAAAAATTCTTTCAACTTTTCACTAACCTTTCATCAACACTAGTCACTTATCTTTTGTACAACGTATCGTATGGCAAATAAATTCTATTGCTTGATTCTTTAGCATGTAGACACACACTGCAAAATTTCACATGAATAAAAGTAGTAATTATGGAAATAAAAAATAAAGGAAAATAAATCACAACATTAATCTGAAAAAAAATCAGACAATTCTATCAATACTGTCATGATTAATCTAATGTCTAAAAAATGTTCATAAGGAGCAATTACTCACTCAAAATGTTAAAAGCAGAATAGGGAAATGTAATGAGTTAGACGAAAAATGACCGAATCTGCCATGTAAGTCTGAACATATATTTAATAATATTTACAAATTATTTCAAGGATATATTTAATCTTAAATTCATCTCTGCGGTCTTGTACACTGACAGAACAGCAAAACAATGCGTTTGAAATGTGCCTTATATTAATGGAATATAAATAATTAATTTTATTAATTACTTCAAAATTTATGTAGCATGCAGTTCAGCCAGTGCCCAAAGTGAAGTAACCATTATTACCTTACAGTGAATGCATAATGCCATCTTTTCACATGTTTAGGAACAACGTTTCACTATCTGCAAGAGGCTAACGCATACGGCAACGCTAATGTGGTTTCCATGTTTAGTGCTTGATACTTACTAACTGCACGGTTACACGCAGCTTGTATTTTTATGTAAATCTCTCTAGAATGCTGAGGTATGCTCATTCGAAATGCCAAGAAACACGTTAATTCTTTTACTTCAATTCGAAACGTCAAGGAGATATAAATGTTCTAAAATAGCCATTCCGCTACTCACAAGTGAGCATCACAAATTAAGCGTGTACAGGTCTAGCATTGTCAACTAATGTAAAACTTGTAAAAATCTTACGTTTTATTTATAAGAAAAGAATGGCGCATTAAAAAGCGTATTAAAATGAATGTCAATTCAGAATGTTTAATTAAATTTCAGTTTTAAATTAAATACAAAAGTCATAAATCCAGATCAAACATACTAGTAATGCGCAATTCCTGTAGATATCATTTTTGAAGTACGTATAAATACACGTTTGTAGTTGTCTTCAGGTTTATTGCTTATTCAACATCATTAGCTTATTTGGACAATTTGCTACAGTATTAAAGTTCTAACAAACTTAATCAATTCCTAAAATTCTAACATTTTATTTATGATCACATAAAACTACTGTTAATAATTATGCAAATTATTTTTACATTTGGTATTAATATTTTAATATCTGTGTAATTACCAACCTTCATAGTTCAAATTAAATTGGAAAAATTAATACAAATTACTGGAGTTAGAGCAACATTCTCATTCTAGTATTTTTCAGATACGATACATGTATCTCTAAATTGAACTGTTTACAATGCAGATAATGTCTGGAGAGGAATTCTAGAGGCCGGCTGCTCTGATCGGTAGTTTTCCGTGGTTTCCCCGATCAACGCCAGGCGAATGCCGGAACAGAATCCTAACGAATGGGTCACGGACCGCGCGCGATCTTTCCTTCCTCTTCCTTGTCCTGTCCTCACCCCTTACACACACTGACACTAACATACACTACACTCCCACACAGGCCGGGGCCAACAGTCGGGAGCTGAGAGTTTGCCCCGGCTGGGGCGGTGCCCCACTGGTGGGAGATACCTGGTTAAGGAAAATCACTCTAGCGGACAATATGTCGGCGCCGGATCTCACCATGCAGCTGGGGAAGACCGCCGTCACCTCTCCAGAAAAAAAACATGAAAAAACAATACACTACACTTACAGGACTAATGACCTCTTTAGCTGACGCTCCCGGAATCGCTAACAACCAAGCAACCAGTGCAGATAAGAGGTAATTCAAATAAATAGGATCCGATTGCCGCTGGCCGAGGCCCGAACAAAGCCGCAGACGCCGCAGGTAGAGGGCTCTCGTTTCCCAGAACGGAGTCCCTCAAGGCCCCGCGTCACGCCAGTCGGAATGGTAATGCGGCGACCGGGCGCGGGCGGGCGCGATGGAGGGGCGGAGAGAGCTTTACGTGTCGGCGATCACGATTCTCCGCGCACGCAGGGGTGGCCACGAATCGGACGAACGCAACCTCCGCTGGCAGGCCAACATTCTGGGCTTCATCTCTGGGCGACAATGCTCCAAAGGAAACCATCCCGCGACAATCCTTCTTGATTCTTATAAAGTTACGTATATCTAGCGTACCCGTGCGAGAACTCTCGCATGTTAAACTCCACCCTCTTCTCTATCTTTCCATTTCCATATGGAGATGGAAAGTTGTTAGCAAAACACTTTATTTCTTTTAAAAAAATGTATAAACGTAACTTTCAATGTGCTTAAAGAATATAAATTAAAAATAACAAACAATAGAACTGATGTTTGAAACAAATTTTTAATAAAATATAATTCAGTGTATTTGACAGATTTTCTTGGAGCACTTCACAGCAATCCCTTAAAAACAACATTTGATGTTAGTTGACAACCATCCTCGATATTTAGCTTTTCGCTTACCACACGCAAAAAGCATCTGTACTACTTAAATAATATAGGGTGCAATAAATCACATTTTACACACTCATATTTATAATTTCTTATCACCCCCATCATCATCAACGAAACACGAGACTTACTAATTTGGAATCATTGTTATTATCGATTTTTTGAGGAAGCTGTCCATGTGACAGACATTTTTGCACAGCAACCTCTAAATGCTCGGTGTTAACCCTGCTCTTATGACGAATACAAACTTATAAAATTAAATAAAACTTCCTGCTGCACGGTAAATAAATACGTTTAAATTTCATTTTGCAGTACTAGACATTGTTTTATTGGATCTACAATGAAACAGAAAAAAAATCTGTAAAACGGGATTCTGGTAAAACAGCCACAGTCATACAAATATACTTGTACCTAAAAAATATTCGTTTATCTGCATGTTCGTTTCCCCTTTATATTAATATTCGTTTTCCCTTTATTTTAAAGTATTTCTCACTCGAATGTACTTTTAATTTAGTTGCTTACAAATTATATAAATAAATTGAGAAAAATTCTTATTTAATGTGAAATAAGATGATTAGTTTATAAGTATATTTAAAACGTAAATTCGAGCAAAAATTGAATGCGAGGAACTCCTGGAGTCTCGAGGGGTTACGACGCACAGGTAACTCTAGTGGGCAACATTACGAAAGAACGCGAGGGGCTAAAGCACCAGTTACAAAGTTGGTGACCAACCGTATTTGCGGCTACCCCTGTCACCTGCAAGCAGACGCTCGGCAGTCATCGCTTTTGTCTCGACGCAGCGATGACAATGTCGGGGCGTGTCAAGAACACCACTAATCCGCGAACAGAGTAATCTACAAACGAGATAATCCGCCGAGCACAAAACGAACGGGGCGGATAAGTTGCCCTCCGATAGTGAACGACGCCCGTTCCCGTCTGACGCGATGGATCGCTGGTTCATTTGCAACAACAGGGGCACCGCCCAACTTAGACTTGGTTCTACGATAAGTAAGATTTTCAAATAAGATCATGTTGAATTTTTTGAAAATGTTTATTTTTTGTGTAACGTAGTTGCCCGTTCCCAATTAACTACGCTTCGTGAACGTAATTCCAGGCAGATGGATCGTAAGTTATAATTTGTATATTATTCATATTTCATTGTTTCTTACATTCAAGCTTTTCTTATACATTTACAAATTAATCTTTTAGAAAACAATTACTTTTAACTTATTACTTATATTTGAAATATATGAAATAAAAATTGCTAGCTTTCAAGGAATATCAGATTGGAACGCGATGGCTCGGCAACAATGACTCGGGAGATACTTCCTTTGAATTACGTGTTACTGTTGCGAAATGATTTACTTGTATGAAAAGAAGTTATAATTGTCAAATTGTTGTACGTATTTGCTTGAAAATATTTATTTTGTAATGAGTTTATAAAAAAATGATGACTCAGATCTGCTAATTCGGAGAGAAATTGTGATATAAATAGTTAACATTACTATTGGCGAGAAAGTACACGTTGTTTTAGCACCACTAGTTATCCTAATGACACTGCAATATATACAAATTTACTCAATAACTATTTTTAATTATGTACTTACAGTTCTGAAAGTTTTAATGTTTTTCTTTAAAACTAAGATAGAAGTAGTAGCAAATAAAAAAAATACTTCACGGAATTTATTACGAATAAATGCAAATAACACGTATTGTTAAAAGCACAAATGCTTTTGTTAAAAAATAAACACACATTCCCAAAGGCGCGTGACCTTACAAAATGAACAGCCATATTACACGTTCTATTCTCTTCGTACCGACTTGGATGATAAATGTATAGCTATCACATAGACACAGAGATTGTTATAGTAACATTCGGCCCGCTACACCTAATTAAGAACATACAAGGCGCGCACTCCTCCCTAATTGCCAGTCCCCGCGTGAAGGGTAATTTTCTCGCGACCGCCGTGCATCATGCTCGGATTTCGGCTACACTGGCGACTGGCTGGCTGCAAGGCGCGCATTCCACACACGGGAAGAGGTCGGACGCCTCCGAAAATACACAGCGCAACCTCGGGGGGAAACTAGTGGGGCTAAAACATTACGAACTTTCTCGCCCGTAGTTTCACGCGAAATTCCACCAAAAGTATCCAAATTTTCGAAAAATTGTACATGACTGTATTTAAAAATTTATCTTTAAGAAACTTATTTCATTAAGGGAAAAATCTCCACCTTTAATATTTGAGTTGTAAGATGACTCCGAAAACGTTTCAAACTTTTACAATATTCCAAAAATTAGGACATGTTTAAGGATTTTTTTTTCTAAATTTATCAAAGATATATCCCCTTTTTCGTTACCAGGACCCAGTAATAAGGGTTTTGCTGCCGAAAATTCGAGTTTTTTTCGCGCAGCATTACATAACGTTCACTTTAGTCTTTAGCAAGAAAGTGAAATGATGCGCCAGAGGACCGATACTGCAACATTTTTGTAATGGTTATTTGCAAATTCAGAAGTATTGATCTAAACGGAATATTCACAATATTACAAGAAGACATTGTGCGACTTCGCTCCGCACATAATTTAGTAACTATCCTCGAAAGTTAGTGCAGATAATGATTTTTTAAAGAAAAAATTAATAATGTATTAAAATTGAATTTTTCATTAAATTATATATTTATTAATAATTTTGGACTGCAAATTTTGTGAAGATGATTAAAACAAACTTATAAATTCTTGTATTTATAATTTTATAAAACAGTAATTTTCCGAAACAATTGATAAAGCCAGTTCTCATGACTCGTTACTACACACGTGTGTTCAATAATTTTCAGGTATTATATTTATAAAATGACAATTCATATTATATATATTTTATATATGAGTAATCAATTCCACCCAAATAATATCAAATACTTATTTACTTATCATAACGATATATTGCACGTAAATTTTATTAAATTACATGAATTAATTTATGTTACTGAGGAAAATGACGGAAGACCGTTGAAAGTTACTTTTGGTGTAATTGTTGAAAAATGTAAAAAAAAAAGTTATGACATTTAAATCGTCGCCACCCTACTACAGTGCTACCAGTATACCACCACGTACTACCACTCCGAAAATGTTGAGCTCTTCGCCCAGTGCTCTGACGGAGTGGGTCAGGGTGGGAAAGGTACTGCTCCTGAAACCGCCAAGAACTCATCGAAAGAAATTACGGAAACGAGCTATCAGAGCAACCGGTCCCTAGACACTCACTTTGGTGGCCCACCTCGATCCAGTTACGAAGCTTGTATCAAAACTTTGTCACGGTTAGGACTCGCAATCTATGACCTTCAAATCTACGACCCTTGAGGTGCAGGCTTGTAACTATTGTAGGACCCCGCTTATTCGAACCCTGAAAATCCGAAATTTTTGGGTAATCCGAACAACATTCGGAATCGACGAAAAATAAACAACGTAATTAAATGCTTATTTGTAGTGTAAGGAAAGGATTTTATAATTACTGTAGGATTAAGCAACTAACTATTGAAACAAATGAAGCGTTGTTCAAATGAAGCGTTTATTGCACTGGTAACTACAGTATACATCACATGTTTATGTAGCAGAAATTTTCACTTAGAGGAACTTGCAAAATCGGAAATCTCTCTTTTGACATGCGAAACTGAATCTGCTTGTTGATGCGATCGCTACGCTACGTTGCCATTTTCTCAAATCTACAGATCTATTTTTATAGTGTACGGTACATTTTTTTCGGATAATCCGAACATTTTTGAATCTGAATAGACTTCACCCCCATTTAGTTGGGAATCCCGAGGTTCTGTTGTGCATGCGCTTACGTACTGACCCCAAGGGAAGCGTATCCTTGGAAAGAGGGAGACTGTGCCTGGCGCGGTGGTCTCTAATTGGGCCGGTGGCCGCCAGCGTCGCCGCGTCGTTCATCAGTGGGGGCGGCTGGCAGATCGCGATCTCGTACACAAGCCAGTTCCAGGGGATCGGATTATCCTGCTCCTGGGCGCGATTGGCATTAGGAGATCGGCGATGGCGGGCCACTTGATTACTAGAATGACATCATTGATAAGTAGAAGGAAGGTATACTATACGATCTGTGGTGCCAGGTTATCCAGTGTCACTTTAGTCTTTGCCTGTTTGGAATACCTATCGGATTGCTCATAATATCAACCCGGATTCTGGTGAGCGGTTCTGACGAATGAGAACGACAGAGTAATTCAGTGAAATATCACGAAGGATTGGATCCCATTCAGGACTGTCACTGGCAGGGAGCAAAAAACAGTCAATTGTGTCAAGTTTAAAAGTAGATATATCACAATTTTTCGATTTTCAGAAAACGTTTTCGATTTGTGAAAATTTAGATTATCCCAGGCCTTGATGTGTTTCTAATATACAAAAGTAATGCCTTATAAGAAAATACTTGAATTAAACTGAAAATACAACAATCATAAAACATGTTACAAGCTTTTTATATTTTGCATAAAATATCAAATGTTCTCCATATATTGTAATATATCATATAACATGTTGATGTACACCGAGCATTATTTATGTGCAAACCCGTTGGAATATTAGTCGTCGCAGAGTTAAAAATGGACGGAAATAAGAGGAGACTTTGAAAAGAGGACGACAAAAATAGTTCGAGGGAGAATGTTTTTGGCTTAAAAAACTAATATTTTAATAGTAAGAGAAGTTATGTAATGAAATAGTATTTGCGACAGGAATTGAGCAACAACTTCGACAACTTAAATTGAGCGCTGAAGTTATAATAAAGCAAAGAAGATGCTAACGTGATATGTGAACTGAGAACAACCGAGAAGAATGAACGCTAAGTCAGTTATGCATTGATATAATACACTGAAAAATAAAATAGTGTTATAAATGCAAAGAAAGATAAAAAGGTCTTTAACGGGGTGGAAATATTTACTGAAAATAATAGTATAGTTTGTTCTTCTGTCTTTAATTTTCTTGTTCATGTTGATAAATAATTAATATAATTTCATTTGTTCAAAATCGAAGCTCATATTTATTTATATGTATATTAATTTTATTTAAATATTATTAGCCATTTTTTCACAATATCGTCCAATGTTATCAGTATGGAGACATTCTAAAGTACAAATTCATGTCCTGAAAATCGGTGAATGATGAAATATTTTTGTGATGTCATCTAAAAAATGTCGGGCATGTTTGTAAGATATTTCGGTACTTCTCAACCTCAAGGTAGACACTTTGGATGCGTAGCTTCGACCAGAGCCTTGTAACTTCGCGAGCCCCGTTGCAGGCGCCCTCGGGGCCGAAGCTGAATCTGCACCGCGCCTCCCAATCGGCGGCCGCGATCGCGACGCCAGAAATGGAGTATTAATGTGGAAACATTACTCTCCGCACACTATGCGCGGCACACACTGGTTCCAATGCCCAAACACCGGGCCACAATTAGGAGCTATGCATCAATCTCTACGAAAAATGTATAAATCATGGTTTTGGGAACGTTGGACACCAATTTGATGTCGAAATTGAAAAATGGCGGATACAATATTTCATAAAGAAGTGGATTCGCGTGAAACTGTATTTAAGAATTTTTAGAGTTGCTGACCACGAATTTCATATCAAAATTTAAAAATTCAAAATAATTAATTATATTTATTACGTAATAAAATACTATAAATTAATGTTATGTATGGATACATATAATTATTTGTCACTCTATATATAAATGTTTGATGTGTAATTTTGAACGCCAGGTATAGCTAGCTAGCAAATGTAAACGGAGCACATGAGGCATGTAGCTGGCCGCGGGAGGGCGGCGCGGGCCGTGGCACGCTATATCGAGACACGCACTCGAGTAGTTAAGCGATGATAAAACAAAAAGAAGCAAATACGTACGCTGGAATATGACGCGCCAATGGCATCTGTACCCCAATCGATGGTAGTAACCTCTAAGCGTAAGGTTCGATTTCTTGAATTGTGGCCAGTGTTTTTGTCGGTTGGAAGCAGTACGCGGCGTGGCGAATGGGTTGGCGAGGGCCGACACGGCGAAGGCGGGGAGGCAAGACGGGGGAAGAGGCGAAGGGAAGGTGAAAAGGAAGAATTGGCGTATTTCCCAGCCGTATTCACGCTCGGTTGCCTTTGCGGCCGGATAAGACGGCATTACTCTACCATAAAGAGCATGCTGCTCGGGTCGTGTGACTTAAGGAAACGGCAAACGCCATTTTGCACCCGTTAAAACTATATTTGAAAGGGTGAAAATCAGAACGGTATAAGTGACATTTTATAAATTCTGACATATCTGTTTCTTTAAGTCAATATTACTGAAAAGTCTTGGTGCTTTGTTTCATCTTTAAAACTATTGCATTTCAATTGTTCGTTAAAATCGCGAAAATATAGCCTCAAATAAACACATTTTTCACAGAATGTATAAAATTTTACTTATACTGTTCTGTTATTCCCCCATTGATTTGTACCCTATTTTTGTAACTAAATATAGTATTATATTAAGTATACTAATTATAGTAGATAGTAGTATAATAAATTTAACTATGTTTGTAAACTACGAGTATAGTATATTTGTACACATGTGGAAACAGATTTCGTGTCGAAAATGCCTTGGCTCGAGAGGTTAATGGCAGTGGAATCCCTGCCTGCCGACGGCGCTGTCTAACGATTTTCAAAACTATTTTCTCTATACCGAACTGTGAAGATTAAATTTATTTAATTGGAGAGCGTATAAAATATTTTAACGTTCATTGAGAGCTAAATAATATAGTATAGAGGTAACAGACTTCCGTGATCCCTACCCACGACAATAAATTGACATTAATTTTTGTGTACGTAAAGTTACTTTCAAGTTTCAATAATATAAACATGTTGTTGTAAGAGAAGCGCTAGAATACTGAATGAACGGCTGTGTCAATGTATTGTTTCAGAACTGGAGGAGTTCCGGTTCCCATATTCTGTTCCAGTAGTGGTGCACCACGAAATAATACATGAGCTGGAAATGTCCTCCTCTTGGCGTTGAAGTCAGCGTCCGCTTTACGGAAGGGCGTGGGATCGAATCCTGCATAAGGCTTATAAGGACGCATTTTCCGTGTGTTTGTAACTTGGCACTCATTTCATGGGTCTATGAAACTCAGCCTAAATCGTCATGCTTCATTATTTCCTACAAGCCTTCTGCCGAAGGAGGCGGTCGCGACTAAACTCATAATAATTTTCAAACCAAAATGCACTTGAGAGTAAGTATATAATCAATGTAATCAACAAAATTGCAATTATTGATGCAGAAACGTGCATGTGTGAAAAAGCCTAACGTTTTGAAAAATACTTTAAATATAATCAAGAGCATCAATAATGTATTAGTAATATCATTCATGTGTCGATTTTCAATCTTTATGGAATATCAATACATTGTTAACTTCACGATTTGTTGGGTAAACATAAGAATCTTAATGAAAATGTCCAATAAAAGCCACAACAAGAAGTACTCTTTTATTTACACAAACATGCAATGTGTATTCCCTTATAAAAATAGTATTTTAGTATTCAGTCTTACTTCTCTACCTCAGATTACAATTGGACAAATGACTTCAAACAAAATATTAATTGAAAGTAGATCAATCCACCTTCTATAAAAATTAATTAAACTATTTGATAATTAATAAAGTTACCCGCATTTTACACGTGTCCTGAAATACAACGGAGTTCGATGAGGCTGTAAATTCAAGTCTAATTTACTCGGAAGACACGAGTCCTCTACTTTCCAGTTAATACACGGCAACGGTTGATAATTCACTAAATATTTTACTTGAGAAGTAAGGTAACAGTATTTTAGCCGATTCAAATTGATTTTCAACGTCAATCAATTCACATTACATAATCACACAAACTTACATTAGTAATACTCTGTTCTATAAAATGCGTAAACTTATAATAATGAAGCCTACCATTATATCTGCTAGAGTTTCTTCAAAACAATGAGAAGAAAGTAAATGAGTTGATTCAATATTTTGTGAAATATCTGAACAAGACATAACCCTTCGAGTTGTCTCGTAACTTTCAGGGGGAGTCAGTTGCAGATACACATCGCAGAGCAGTGAATATGTAATGCCATCCTCACGCACGTTGCAGATGGGAAAAGCTCACCTACCATGAAAATAAGGACATGGACTTCCTTGCGCCCTACGCCACCTCTGGGAATTGCACCTGCCAATTAGAACGACTCACCCGTTGCTAAGCAGTTATTACGTACTCTCGGAGATAGCGTAGGCAGTTTTTACATTTATCGTCGGTCATTTAGGTAAAGTCGACGCAATTTCATGGACCTCTATGCAAACACAAAGATTCATCTACTTCCGCATAATTATCTCTCTATCAGCATTCCGTTGAGGAAGGAAAAGGACCTCCAGAGATTCCAACATGGGTGACAAATAAAAAAGATCAGATAATACGCGGGAGATTTTGGTCGTTTTGGAAATACATTTTTTCTGAACGAATTGCATTCTTTGAGGCACTTGCCAATGAAGATGAAACTCACCAAGATGAAGAATGAATGTTGATATATCAGTATATTTAAATATTGTAAAACTTAAATTTTAACGAGGAGGTTTTTGTCACTAAGAAAATTGTTAAATGCTCTTTTAATGCCTTGAACATAATGACATTATCATTTCACTCTCATACAAACAACAACTACGGTCCAATGAAAGAAATTCAGATAAAAATGCTATTGTAATGAAATTCACATTATATGGAAAATAAACACATCAAAACTATTGCTGTATGAGTGTGTAATAAAATATAATCCTATAAATCTATTTTCCACTTTTCAAAATATTTCAAAGAATAAAATTATTGAAAAATGATTAATGCTGTATAGTTCTTTTAATTTCGAATGTATTTAATTATTAGTAGCATTTCTCAAGCTTCTTTTAATAAAAAAATACTAATGCACTTACGTAACCCTATGGTTGACCGTCAGCACTGGAGAACATTTTATTGTCGAAGGGGCAAGAACGTTTTCGTCAGCAAAATCGACTTTGCTGCTCCATCTAAGTCCAAGCGTTAAAACGCCCTCGCTGCTAAGACCACCTGGGTCGAGACCTGCATTTGTGTCAACTGTAATTTGAAACAACAAATCGACCGACCGCCGGAATGCAAAAGCCGACACGGCAAAGTTCACTCTTCATCGCAGAGTCCTTTGGTCAGGTATTTCACTTAAAAGAATAGCAGATACGAAATAAAGTTGCTCAACAAACCTGGCTTCCAAACCATCAGTCGCTTTTGCTTTCCAAAGATCGGTCCGCCCAGATTGCTGAGGAGTTTACGAAACAAGAAAGAATTTTTATTGCTACCTTGACTGCTTTTTAGCTCTATTAGGAACAACCATATCTCGAAATACCTCTCCCTGAAGAATTTTGTTTCTCTTCGTAATATGATGTTTCGCTAGAACAGGTTACAGCGATTTGCACTCAAACGAAAAATCCTGATTCGAAAATAATGATCCTTAATCTCAAAGTGCGTACAGTGAGGAAATACCTGTAACAATAATCCGAGGTATTCTATGATGAGAATTCCAGTGTTTACCTGGGAACGAATACAAATTCAAAAGCAGTTTTCAGAAAAGAACTCCGGCACTACTCGAAGCGTCGGAGCAGATCTGACAGAGCAAAAAAGTGCTCGTTGAAAGGAATCTCTTTTCAGTGGAGTCTGAGTGTTCGGCAAAAACCTATTCTGTGGAGGAGCAAAAAGGCTCGCGAAGCCGCTTGGGTGAAGATGCTTTACGTGAGCGGTGACTGGAACGACTTTTCACTTTCCTCGTTAACGCAAAGCAGCGGCGGCGGCGGCTGTGGCGGGAGCGGCGGGGGCGCTGGGAAGAGGAAGAGAGGGGAGAGGGAGGCGACGGAGCGTGGGAGGGCGGGACACTTGAGGGGGAGGGGAGGGGGAGTGTCTCGCGATAAGGAACCGGCCCGCGGGCTGCAAGCAGGGTCACCACTTGACTGTAGAGAGGCGAACCCGTTCCACCGCAAATGAGAAACGCCCAGAAATTATTTGCGCGCGTAAGCAGACCTGCTTGTATTTCACCTCTGAAAATCTATACGAGTATATAAATAAAAGCGAATGTGCGTATGTGTGTCGCACATAGACTCACAAACTACTCGACCGTTTCGTTGAAATTTTCATACTTCGTTATTATTAGTAATGGAAATGTTTTAAGAGTGAATTGAATGAAATCAGACATATGTTGACGTTGTTGGTGATGATTTATTCGTTTATTACTAATTAAGCCCACTCAAGGATTAAGAACGTCTTCACTGCAAACAAGTATTCTGCCTCTGCGCTTGTGAAATATCGGAATTATTACTTGAATCTAGGACAAGTAAATCAAATTTCTCCTAGTAAGTGTTGTAGCGAACGCCTACCCAAACTTGAGGGAGAACGTAGCACATAGAATAAACCCATACTTGCGAGAAAGTCTTTCATCTATTATCATTTTTGCACAGGGAAGTGTAAAACGTTATTAATAATTACGTGACCAGTAATGTGATGTACAATATACTGCAATAGCGAAGCATTGCCGGGCCACTAGAAATTTACATTTCACAGTGTCCATAATATTCCGTGTTACATCAATATATCAAATGCACATTGCAGTTAATTAATGTAAATGAAATTATACCATTATAAATTACTTCTCTGTATTTCTCGATATCCATGGAAATGGCTACAGCAAGCAGACTATAATCAATTACGTGAAACAATTTTCAGTGAAGTTAATTGCTAATGCACACAACATTTCAATCAGCAAGCTTTTGAAAAAGAAATTCATTTTTTAACAATATCTTTGGTGAATTTTATTTCATAAATATCAAGCAATGAAATGGAGCAAAACGTTAAAACAATCCTAACTAAAACTGTTTTAAAGCGTTGTTCTTTTGAAATAAGAAATTTAATTTCCTCTGATACAAGGCGGATCGCTGCAGAAACACTAAATGCGTTTTGTTGTAACAATAAATAAAATTCGTTTTTTTGTGTTGCGATGGTCTGAATATTTTTTTAACTTTCATGATCATTTTTTGCATAAATTCTTTCCATTCTAATATGATCACGCACCACGCTTTGAAAATAAAATATTCGGTTCTCCTCACAACGTACGAATGAGAACTGTAATGTCAATTATTTGACAACTACTTTCCCTCAGTTTATTGTTATACTCTTCATGGCCGTATCATTCATTCTCGATCGGCAGTGCATTGTGTGTTAAGACTCAACTTTTGAAAACAGCAAACATCCATAGGAAAGGAGGAACAACTTTCATAGAGGAACAACTTTCCTTTCGATATATCTATGCGTACAAAAGAAGAAGAGGAAAATGGAAAAAGGAGAAAAGAACCGAATAATAGAAGAGAAGATAAATGCTGAGCACAGCGCCGTGTGAGATTTAGGGTAGAAGTTGAGGAAAGGACAAGGAATGGGAAGGAAAACACCCACGGCGGTCCGTGGCCATTTTGTTAGGGTACTGCTCCGGCATTCGCCTGGTATTGATCGGAGAAACCACGGAAAACTACCGATGAGAGCAGCTGACCGCTACTCGTAGAATTAATTCCAGGCAGCGATAGAACTCGGCCAGCTGAGAAGCTACAATCGAAAATCCTGCCACTGTGGAGACTCAAACCTAGGACCTGTCGGTCAGAGGTCCTGCAGTGACATGAGTTGAAGCCCTGAGCTACCTGGCCCGGTAGGTGTGGCAGGGGCCCGAAGGGCAGGCCTTCGGGCGGGGGCGGGGGCTTGGCGAAGCGGAAGGGTGGCGGGCGAGAGCGAGGAGGCGGGAGGAAGGGGAGGAGGGGCTATGTGGTGGCGTTCGGATGGGTGTTGGACGGTGGGGGCCTTCGAGTGGCGGGCGTTCTGGGGGGAGCGGGAGTGGAAGGGAGTGGAGGAAGGGCGCTGGCGAGGGTCGGTAGGGCGAAGGGGGCCAAGGGGCCGAAGGCTGTTCGAGTATGAGGTGGACGGGGGGCGTTCTGGTGGGAAGGAGAGGATGGCGCCGGAAGCGGGGGTGGGGCGAGTGCGAGGGCGGTGGGGTGGGTCGGTGTAGCTAAGGAGTTAGAAGGACGTTCGTGTCGGGGGGACAGTGGTGCGTTCTGGTGCGAGAAGCGCGGGGGCGTGGCGGCCTGCCGACGCGCCCCATTCGCCGTGAAGAGCAGCGGGCGCAGTTGCGGCGCGCGGTTTCCGCGCAATTTGGCGGAGACAGAGGGCGCGACGGTGCGGAGAAGCGCGCTGTTTCCCTCTGGGCGGCGGAGTGCGACGCTTGGAACAGAACGAAAGTCATCTTCGATACACCTCGACCGCACAGAACAAAACACTTCCACTGCGCAAGCGCCAACAGTTTGATTGGCAGCCCTACCCCCTCCGCGGTGAACGGTCTATTAACCACAGCTCCGCTGAATAATGATGAACCGATTGTTAATGACTCCTGGCAAGTTAACTACTAGGGTCAATACTCCTGTAAGTGCAGTGCATGTTTGGCTCGGGAGGTGGCGGTGGTCTTCCAACGCTGTACGACGATATCCGGCACAGACCCACCGTCGGCTAGCGGGTTCCCCCAACCAGGTATCTCTGAGGCACTGTCCCAGCCGGAGACCTCTAATCTCCCGACCGGTCCCTCGGCATGTGTTGTAGTGTAGTGCATGTTAGTGTTAACCGGGTGAGGAAAGGACTAAGAAGAGGAAGGAAAGATCGCGCGAGGTCCGTGGCCCGTTTGTTAGGGTACTATTCCAGCACTCGCCTGGAGAAACTACGGAAAAAATCCGCTAAAAGCAGCCGGCTGCGAGACTTGTCCTCCAGACACCGTCAGATCTCGACCTGGCTATCTGGGCAATTCTGCCACCTTTGAGCTCGAGCCCCAGGACCTTCTTGTCAGAGGCGCTACCTTTCCCGGTGCTAACGGAGGGGAAAGATGCCCTTAAGAGCTTATCGCGCCTTCAAGTTGCTTTCCACGCGTGTATGCATGAATCATTCCGCGTCTGGAAACATTTAACTTATGGTAAAAAAATCGTCCATGAGCATAAATGTTGCCTTACGACAATTGATAGATTTTGGTAAACAAAATACATTCTTATCATTTGCAATGCCAAGTTATATTATTTTATTATTTTTCTTAACTCCTGTTCATGCCAATTCACGTATTTCATTGCTTTCATCGTTAAAGGAACTATATACAAGATTTGTGAGACAAGGCAGTTCAGTAGTAATCAGCAACCTATACAGTTCCTTCTCCATGAGGCACAGCGTTAAGATCAGAATGAATTGATTTATCTTTGTGGATGTATTATGAGTGTCGGGAAGCGGCAGATCCACTGTCAGTCTACACCTGTAAAGCACTCGTTCATTCAACTGCACATTCATGTGTGTCTCCACCACAGCTGGTCTTTAGCAGACGCACGCATTTACGCATATCAATTGAAAAGTTTGGGCTTGAAGAATGTTAACTGACATTTCACATTTCATAGGAAAATGCACTTATACTCGTAGTAGTTGACGCGCCCCGAATCACTAGCAACCAACCAACAACAGCTGCAATGCAACTGTGCATTGGAATTCAGTTGTTCAGAGGGAACCCCAAACGCACGTCCTACGCACGCGTGGTAGGCGGAAGGCGGGGGGGGGGGGGGGCTGGAGAGCTCTGGGGAGCGGCGCAAACGAGTGCCATTGTCGCCTCGCGCGAGGGACGGGCGCTGCCAAGTGGTGGATGCGCCTGCAACGCAGATGCGCTCCCGCGCCCGGTGGCGCGGGACAACGCAACGCCTCGCCCCAGCAGGGGAGGGGACGGGCTGCAAATGGCACACTAGGCGGCAAGAGCGGATATAGCACCGTGGCATTTTATAGTAACATAGAAACACAGATAGAATGCAACTTTCACAAAGAAAAATATCGTTTTAATAATCAGAAAACAAGACTTCGCCAGTATCCACTTTGCCAGTATCCCTGCAATGGCAACACAATCCTACAGAAGCGAAATTTCCTAATCGGGCCCTGCCCGTCTCATTCTTTGGCTGGCCGTTCGCCAAGCTCGCGTCGAGCGCAACAATTGCTTCGTGATGCGGTGGCGAGTGGCATGACGTGCTTGTTACGCAGAGGTGATATTCTTTATATCAAAGAAAGATTGGTATGTATTTTCGATGGAGTGGCCTTGTGGAGTGGAGTTTGAGGTGAAAGTTCGGTGCGTTCATGCCGCACGTGGGAGTTGAGGTTTCCCGCGCGTAGCCAAGCCTCAGCACGTGGGTGGCCCATGTAAGATGGCTGGTGGTAACTATGCCGCTGAAGGCACAATTTGTATATTTTCTTTATTTAATTGTCTGTTTTAAAATAAATGCAATTTGCATATTTACTTTATTTCATTTTCTACTTGCTTTACAACCAACGTACTTTGTATATCTTCTTCATTTAATTGTTTGTTTGAAAATCAATTGTTGGTCGTGACGTAAATGTATACTAAAGCACGTGGTTACAAATGGTTCCCGCTGCCTCACCATGTGGTTGCCATTCGTTGTTAGTAAGAAGAGGCTTGTAAGGCTAAATACGTGTTATTTGATCTTTTAATTCGTTTGATTAAATAAGTTAATTAAATCAATTTTGTGTTGTTTTTTATAATACATCTGTGAGTGTGCGTGCGTGTGTGTGTGTGTGTGTGTGTGTGTAAGCTAGCAGGGAAAACAGTCGTCATAGCAAACAAGTGATTGCGCTTGATTCAAATGTTTCGGGGGCGGTGGTGAGCGGCCTGTCGCGGTGGTCGTGTTCGCCGCTGCCGCTTTGCTCTCGGCGCCGGCAGAACGCAGCGCCCTCTCACGGGGCGAGACGTCCGTGCAGTTTCTTCGCCCGTCTTCAAAAAATCAACTCGGCCCTCTGCACAACCCGGCGCGCGCACTGAGCGCGGCGAAGAGCCCCAACTTCTCCTACTTATGCTTATTTGGTGCAATGCTTATTCTACGATTTTCAACAAAATGCGAATAATACAAAACAAATTCTTAAGCAAAATATTACATTTTGAATGCTTTATTTCAAAATCTTAAATTTACAAAGAACTGCAAATAGAACCAAGAAAATCTTGTATCAAAATTCAATATGTTTTATCCTTTCATTCTCACGCATATAGGATATTTTTCTGATGAATACGAAATATAGGCGACGACGAAATTCGGAAAATACACAAAAATATTTTCTGCGCGCACCCATGTATCGTATCTGAGCACCAAACGGCAAAGAAATTAATTATTACATGTATTGAGACGATCATGATGTTTTTATACTGGCATTACGAACCTTGCATTTCAGTTACTGCAGTGGAACCCCCCTAACCTGAATCTCGCAAATTCGAAAATTCGGATAATACGAACAACATTCGGGATGTATGAAAAAAATGAACAAACACCTGATTTGAATCAATTCAATATATGAACAAAGAAGCATCAACACAGTGTAAGTCAACCCAATTCCGAGTACTGTACGTAGAATAGCCGTTAATAGCAGCGACGGAAACTGTGCTTCAAGTCTTCTACAGTGTAGCAACTACTACCGCATCGGTTATGGACGTACTGAACTCCGCTGTCCGCTACATTGCCACTGCTTCTTTATCGCTAAGCTACGCTGCCAGTATTTCACATCGCACGCTACGATGCACTGTGATTGGTAATTCTATAGATGTATTTGTATATGTACGGTATGTATGTATGTTTGTATGTATGTTTTTTAGATAATCCGACCATTTCCGAATCCGAACACACCTCGCCCCCAATTAATTTGGAATATCGGGGGTTCTACTGCATTAGAGTTTTTTTGCTAGAAATAATGCGAAATAAGCTGCGTTATCTAGCAAAGTAGAAGCTATTCTGGTTTGGACGCACTGTGAGGGGCGGGGAGCGGCAGCGTTTGCTCGAAGAGATTGAAGAAAATTACGAAGCATTGCAGTCGTGACGGCCTGGGGCGGCGCGCGGGCGGCGGAGAGGCCACTCGCCCGGCGCCCCCCCCCCCCACCCCCGGCCGCCGCCCCCACATTCGGCGCCGTCGATCGCCCGCTCCGGCCGCGCAGCTGGGCGCTACCAGCCCCACGAGCCAATGCCCTGCCACTGTCAACGGGCAACGGACTCCCTGCACTTCCCTCGCCGCGGGTTGTGGTGCGTCATGTGACCTGCTCTGAAGCAATCAACTTGCGAGGATTTGTCTACTTTCTCACAGCCAGCGTTTTGCGTTGCCGCTCATCTGACTCATTCAAACTCGCGGAGGCGATAAGGTTCGGCTGAGGCGAAGGTTGTGAACATGATATGAAGTGTCATAGCCAGTCAGTAAGTGTTAATGTTTTGAGATTTAATTTATCTGTGATGTAGCTGGTGCCCTGTGCCTAGTGATGTGTGGTATCAGCGCATTGAACTGTCAGAGGCGCTTACGCGTTGCCGGAGTTATATTCCTAAGTTCTGTGACCCCACACCTCTGTGACCATATGAGCCGAAGGACCGCATCCTGAGCAGCCGGAAAACACCTATCCATTCTGAAGTTGAAAAAAAGTAAATATTGTTTAGTATTAAGAAACAGAACTCAGGAAATTGCGGCTAAGATGTAGAATGCCAATCCACAGAAATACGTTGACACTTCGGCACGTGTGCACAAGTGTGTATGTGAGGTTACGTAGGAAGTTCTCTCAAAAGTGAGACCATCTGCATAAGAGCGGATCCCCCACCGGGCGACGATTTGGCGCCTGTCGGCGGCACGTGGCACTTAGTCACCCGCCAGGCAGCGGGTATATAAGCAAAGGTGCCCGACAAGAGAGGGGGCACAATTAGTTGAAAGCTGTAACAAAATTTTCCTGTTCTCTTCATTTTGGAATAAACAGTGGTGAACGGGAATTGCTGCTTGACTGTCTGTTTACCCCGAGCCAGTTGCAGCAACGCAGTGCGGACTTGGACAGCACTGCATTTTCTCACACCAGCAGAAAAAGACCGACAAAACGCCGGTACTGTAGGCACCCACGGGTTTGGACGAGCTAGCCTCGCGAACGCAGCTCTGCTTCGTTGCTCTCATATCGGGGAACAATGCGGCAGGCACAGTATTATCCAGGCTATCCGGGCTGTCTCAGTAGTACTCTCTGAGGAAGGCCACAATATGTTGGGCGGAACGTCAGCCACGGCAGAGATGCGGCTCGTCCTGGACAGCCTAGACAATACTCCAGCCGCGGAAGCCTATGCAATCAATGCGGCAGCTGTAGATTTACAACCGGCAGCAGCTAGGCTCGCGAGCGCGGTCTAATATTGTGTGGGATTCTCAGGGGAGCTTTCCGCTTTTTCTGTTACCGAACTGATGTAGTACCTAGGCAATGCTTTCAAAATTAAACAACCTATCCTCCTGCTCCAAAACCCGTCTACCCGGTGCTTTTTTGTCAAAACCTCTAACTCCTCTTAATTCCAAATCTCACTTATTTCCACTTTAATTTAAACTAATATCTTTAGTTTATTCCTTCAACGTGCGCTTTCTAGATCTCTCAATTCACTCAATCTTCCCTTATGAGTCCTAAATAGTATCTAGCTTTATCGCACTCTTACTATCTCTTGCATGATTGAAACATTCACTCCTGCTCTTTTCCCTTCTTGCTATGTCTCCTCATTCACCTCCTCGCTTCCTCAGTCTGATTCTCTTTCTTTAAGAAAACCTCATTTTTATTGTGTTTTCCTTCCCCCCTCGTCATTCATACTTTCTCATTACGTAGTAGAAAGAAATTTACATAATGCTACGCGGAAAAAACAGCGAATTTTCGGCAGAAAAATTCTTATTACAGGGTCCCGGAAACGAGAAAAAGTGGATAAGTCCAGTTGCTAAACATAGGAAAGAATCCGCTAACACGTGGTGTCCCCAGTCCTTGTGTTGTGAGTTCTTGATACCGAAAATGTCCGTCTGTCGTTTTGTCAGTCCGTCTGTGAACAACGCTAGCAGTTAAACCGTTCAATACATTTTCTCCAAAATTGATATTCTTCAATTGATCTGTCTGATGTCGCGGATTCTTGAATTTGAAATAGATATATTAATTTTTTTGAGGATTACTTTACATGAAGCCACTGGAACATTTTCCATAATTCAAATAAATGGCACCATCGGTTTTTATTAAATTTTCTTGTTGGATATTGTGAAGTTCTTTTAAGAGAACTGTGCAGGTCTCATATTCGTTAAAAACCCTGATTTTTCGAAAATTGTAAAAATTCAAAATATTTTTGAAGTCTTCCTACAACTAAAATTTTAAATATGGAGTTGTTTTTTTTTCCTTTAATGAAATCTGTTCCTTAAAGATAGATTTTTAAATAAGATCATGTACATAAAAATTTGATTAGTCGCGTAATTTCGCGTGAAAAGACGAGCGAGAAAGTAGGTGCTGTTTTAGCGCCACTAGTTGGTTGGTCGCCCCCGCCCTGGAGAAACGGCCACCAGTTCAGCCGCGCTGGTCCAGCCGCCAGTGAGGAGACTGCCCCGGGTGCTGCCGGTTCTGCAAAGGTCGTGCCGCGCCGACCCGCCGCTTGCCTCTCCACCCTCAGCCCGGAAACGTACAAGCAGCGCGTCTGCGAGCGAACCACTTCCAGCGCGTGACCACCCGCGCCCAAGTGCACCTGAGCAACGAGCGAGAGAGCACGTTAGTTGGCCATTCACTCCGCTACACTCGTGCATTCAAATGGGCGTACTGCCGTCTGGAATTTCTTGGAATGGTTCTTTTGTCAACGATTGTGCTGCATTCATTGAGGCTAATTTTTTTCGTCCAAGCATCTTAAGTTTCAAATTGCAAGTTATTAAATGGGAGCCTTTATACTGGCAGCTTATTGAATATTAGAAAAAAATAAAAGGATATTTTCAGAAGATATAAAATACGTGAGAGTTTATCTTTAATAATATTGACGACGTTCGGCTTAATACCATGTATAACAAAGGTGTGAAGTTTGCAAAAGGTAGAATTGTACACTTTAACTGAAAGCCTAAGATACATCAGTAGGGAAATATTATAATGGAACATAGGTTGCGAAATCCTGAGCAACACATTCATCTACATACTCGTGATTAAAATGATAGAACCTTTATTCATAATAATTGCATCGCGTTTCCTGCAAGAACCACATATCACATTGTACAGATATGGTTTTGCTAGTAGTGAGCTTCCAGGCTACAGAGTTTGTAAGCACAGGGTTTCGCAGGAACGCCTACAGCCGGTAGGCGCGAACAGTGTGCGCGCGCGTAGTCACACAAACAGGTCCTTCAATGACATTATCATAGGTAATACTAGGTAGTGCTTTGGAAATTGTCGATTTATCTGAGAATTTCCGAAGCACGACCGGTTTTTAATAGGACTATTCCAGGAGTGAAATTATGTCGAACAGAGTTCCAAAATGCGCCAAATATTGAAAAAAACTGAAAGCCTATGTTAAAATCAGAGGTTATGTTATATTGCATACGCTGTGAATTGGACATCGACAAAGCGACCGATGTATATGTATAAGATGACACGCATAGTAGAGCAATTGTCATAATCGCCTTAAACAGGACTTCACATTTGCGTGAACGTAAAGAAACTTACGTGAAGTGCGGCAACATCCTTTAGTCACAAACGTCTCATGAACCCTAAAAACTCTTGCTTATGTGTGTGTGTGCGCGTGAGCAAGAGATCTTTGATTTTATTCTCTTTTCAACTGTATATCAGATTTATTTTTTATAAATTATAGATCCCTATTTTTATAGACAGTTTTTCCTTATAAAATTTTCAAACCTTAGTACAAATTTTTCTACTTATATTTCACTCCAAAATCACAACAAAAATAGAATGTGAAATATAAGTGAAAAAAATTCTAGAAGGTTTGGAAAATTGTATAATAAGGAGAAACTGTCTATAAAAATAGATATCTATAAAATTATAAAAAAGATAACTTGGGCCTAGGAGTAAATGTGGAGCCTAGTTGCCCAATCAAATACGTGAAATCGAAAAATTTGGAATTTTCAGGGGCGCTGGTCGCCTCAGGCGGTTGAATCGCCGTTGGGACTCTGCGAATGTCCAGGCAATTCATTTAGAAACGTTTCCACAAAAATAAAACAAATTTATGATTAGAATTTAATATTACTTGCATTCAGATGCGATTTCAAGTATAGAATATGAGATTTGTTCAACTGTGTGTACTTAGAATTCAATTTTACAATGGTTAGGTACATCTTATTTTCATATTCTACACATTCAATCATAACTATATAATTGTTGTTCACGTAAGCTTATTTGGAAAGACAAATTATTTTGATGATACCTGATAAAACAGGCAAATTGTAAGACACATGAATGAAATTGATTTACATTCATTCTTTCTATTTTCATTCATTCATTCTTTCATTTTATGACTCATTTCACTACACATAAAGGCGAACACGCTGGTAATAAAGAGTTTTTAGCTTGTTGGAGAAAATGACTCATGAAAGTAAAGATTGTATACGTCGCTAAATGTACTTTTATAGCTAGTGCCTTTTTTCGTGGGATTCCTATTTAAAATACAAATAATGCTTCAAAGTTTTAGCCATTTTTTGTACTGCATTGATGAAATATTTTCACTCCCTGATATTATTAATAACTTAACATTCATTTTTCTATGTATTTCGAGACAATTGTTTCATTACAACTACTCTTGCATCTGCAAAACGTTCGTAATCCATATCAGTCATAAATATTATTTCTCAGACTTATATTAAATAATGTGGTGCACTCAAAAGTTGAATCTCCATTAGAACTTTAATTATTGTTTATAAACCGTCGCATATGGACGCAACCTCGCTTCAAGCAAAAAAATACGGGAAGCAAGCAAGATATTTCCCAAACTTGCCATAGCACGAAATAAACCGAAGACGCATAGTGTCTAAACTTCTAAGAAGAGCCGCCAAATAATTTAAACACACAAAAAATCTCAGTAATAAAGAAGCGCGTTTTAAAAGCGTGTTCACTTTACGTTTTTATGTAATTTCGTCACGCAAGATGAAGCCCTCAAATCGCGCCGGCCGCCGCCGACCTTCGCCTCTCCCTCGCCGTCCTCGCCGTCCTCGCCGCCCTCGTCGACTCCGGAGCCCTCCGCCATCGCCTTCGCCCCTCCCTCGGCGCCCACCAAGGCTCAGCCGGCCTCCGCCGCCGCCGTCGCCCCCCTGCCATCGCCTTCACCACCACCTCCGCCCCCGCTGTCCGCAGCCGCAACTTCCGCTCCCAACTCCTCTGCTTCCTTCGCAGCCTCTTCCTCAGTTTTCGCCTCTCTACCTTCACCGTCGTCTATATTTAACTGCACCCCGTCTTTACCTAGTTGCTCCCCACCTCAGCCAAATTGCTCCGTCGCCTCTACCTCCCACTACTTTCGCCTCTCTCCCCGCCTTATATCCATATCCGTCCCCGCCTCTGTCTCTATCTACTTTTGCCCCACCCTTCACCTTCTTATACGTCTCTGCCCCGCCTCCTTCCTCGCCACCTCACCCGCTCCCGCCCCCGCCCCCGCCCTGGAGCCGTGACCCCCACGGGGCAGGGCCATCGGCAGGCGCCGATCGCGGCCGCCAGGTCGCTCATCACGGCCGGATAACCACAATATCCTTACAAATTGAAGTACCTGCACGTCCGCGTGTAAACAATCATTACGCAATTAAGGCGGAATGGCGATAACGCGCGCGAACGCCCGCCCCAGGCAGGTGCTGCCCGCCGCCAGGGCTGCCAACTGCGGGAGAGCCGCGAGCCGGGGGGACGGGCGATCAGAAGGAAAATAAGAGTTAACCCTATTTGTAAATTGGGGACCGACCAGAGAAGAGCGTACGTTAGGTGGGGACTGACAACCTCACCCTCTTCAGGTAAAAGTGGAAGGTGACATTTTATTTTCGAAGAGCATTTACAGAGCCATTATTTTTAAAACAGAACTTCCTTTCCAATTTTCTCGGCATACTGAAATATTTTGGTTAAATTTTATTTTCATTCAACTAAATAATTTGTTGATTGAATGAATTCTGCATATATTACCATTTTTATATTCTTCTCTTTTCTCTGCTAATATTCTACAACGCTGAACATGAAAATTGAACACTTTTCTAGTGCTTTCTTTGCTTTTCATTTTGATAAAAAAAACTAGTCTGGAAGATTTTCATTTAGTCACGAGGGAAATCCAGCCAGCAGTGCGGCTGCAGCGGCCCCCATAAATCACAAACCTGTTCAATCAGTTCTTTTCTTTACCTGGGTTGTTTTGGTCCCCTGCTTACATGAAGAATAAGATACGATGTTTTGCGAGAAAAGATGAACGAATGTTTCGGTCCCCAATTTACATACGACCCTAGGCGGGGTTCACAACTTCAGTCTTTGCACTCAGTATCAGGGAACTTGCCAAGCGATGCACTTTTGTGAAACTATTTATAATTTCACTGTAGATGGAAGTGTCTCAATAACAGGCTTGTGTATGATGGTTGGATAACATATACATTTGGGATAACATATACATGTTGATTATTATTATGCCTATGCGATTGCCTATTATTTGTATAGTGTATATATGATTCTATATAATATTATTTTTAAATATGTATACAATTCTAACGTAAATAAATATTTAAATCAATTTTCCTAAATAAAGAAAGAAAACAAAAAGGTTATGCCTTTAGGGGGGGCAAGGACCTCATTGTCACTGTGACTTCTCCCCTCCTGAATCAGTCACTGTGTTGAACTGAGTTGTTTAAAGTATTTTGGAGTCTTTTGTGAGAGACAAAGAAATTAGTAGTATACTACACCGTTTCATTCGTATGAGACATTCATACAAACGCAAAATTTACTTTCGATGACACGCACTTTCAACATCGTCCTTCCCTTTCAACTCTTTCTACACTCAACTCATCGAGACCATGCCCGACACGAAATATGAATCTCAAAATAAAAGGAACATGTCAGAATTCGGTATTTAAGATAAATTTGCACACTAGTGTATTTCCGACACGTTAAAACATGAACTACGAGAGAGGTGAAGGACCTGTGAAAAGTGTTAAGAAGAATAAACTTTCTATATACCACCGTAGAGATAAGAGTTTACTACATGTGGAGTGGAAGTTCACTGTAAATGTCGCAATTAAGGTGAAGTAAATGACAAAATATCAATCAATATCAATGTCCGCCTCAAAATTTCCTGATACGTCCAAACAACAGTAATTACTTTCTTACAAACGAATATCCACATTTTAATAACTTCACGATGGTTGTTTTTGTATTTATGACAACTGTAATAAAAATACACTTTCATTTTCTTAGTAGATATTACTTGTCTTCGTTAAACGTAAAAGGTGAAGAAATATGAACGTGTATTGAACACACTTTAAGATCGGTATCGATCATTTAAAAAGAGCTTATGAAATTTTAATATTAATTCCCCGTTAATATCAAACATTTAGTTTCCTTTTATTTATTTACTTATTTTTCACTGAAAAGAAACCATATTAGACATTCGTGGACACGCGTATTAAATTCTATAGCATATTAAATTCTATAGCATATTGATAAATAATTACTTTTGACGTTAATAATAAAATAGCACTTGTTGAAACTACTCGCTAATGATATAGAAGCCTATATAGTAATAGCAATAATACTTTCATCGCGTGCGATCCTGGGTGATCTCCCTAAGAGGATATTCAAATTTGGATTCCAGTTGGATGCCAGCCAGTGAATTAAGAGGTGATATGATGATGAAAGATGATCGATCCATCCCAGTATTCGCCTGTATGACCTAGGGAAACCACAAAAACCCGGTCAGGACGGCAGGCCAGGGGATCGACCCCGGGCGTCCCGGCTGCTGAATCGGCGCGTTGCGCCCCTAGCCACTTCGCTCGGTGGGAGGTTATATACGTGACTAAAAAAAGCAGCAAACCGTTTAAAAACGCTGTTTGCTCCGAGTGTTTGCAGCGAGCGCAAGTGGAGCGGTTGGCACCATCCGGCCGCGCCCTGGCGAGAAGGCGGGCGGCGGGCGGCAGGCGGCAGGCGGGCAGCGCGGCCGGGGCGCGAGGGGAGGGCGGGGCGGGCGGACGTCGGCGCTGCGCACGGACCCACGCGGCCGATTTCCCACGGACAGCGGCCGAGCCCTGGAACAATACCGCCCCGCCGCACCGCGCCCCCCGCCCGCACGCCAACCGAGCCAAGCCAACAATTACACGCAACAACTCGAGCGGGCGAGCGAAGAGGGCTGCGCGGGGGCGGGGGCGGGGGCGGGGGCGGGGGCCAGGGTTTGAAAAGCGAAGGCGGGCGGTCGTGGAGCGAGGCCGGGTGAAGAGGGATGCGTGGGGGCGGGGCAGTGCGAGGAGGAGCAAGGATGGTTGGTTTGTTGGGTGTTTGTGAGGGATAACGGGCACGACGACTCTTAAGGTCATTAGTCCCGTAAGTGTAGTGCATGTTTTACTGTTGTTGTTGTTGTTGTTGTTGTTGTTGTTGTGGTGGTGGTGGTGGTGGTGGTGGTGGTGATGGTGGTGATGGTGGTGGTGGTGATGGTGGTGGTGGTGATGGAGATGATCTTCCCCAGCTGGATGGCGAGATCCGGCGCAGACCTGCCGGTAGGCGGGATTTTCCCCAACCAGGTATCTCGCACGAGCGGAACACCGCCCCAGCCGGGACCAGCTCTGAGAAGGCGGGGCAAGGAGGGGCAAGGAGGGGCTGAGCTCGACCTGCTAGAGTGGCGGGGGACGAGCGGGCGAGCGGGACGGAAAGAGAAGCGGGGCGTGACCAACATTCCATTGCGCACGGGCCCCTCCCGGGCCCTCCCGAATGAATGGGCGTTTCTACTGGGGCTGGAAGGGCAGAAAAAAAACCTTCCCAAGGCAAAATATTGCTGTGTTTCCTGTGGAATTAAAATGGTAAATTATTGGGGAGATACTAAATTACGGTTAATACATCTTTCGTGGTTTACTGGCGTCGAAAAAGTAAGAGGAAATAAGTGTTCGGCTAACTCAAGATCCTGAAACGTATAGGAGAGCAGAGTTTCGAATTCGTAAAACTAAAGGCAATTTTCAGGGTAGAATTTGCGATTTTACAAGAGTGTATAATAAGCATGTAAATATCGCTGAGTAGAGTATGCTGAGCGCCTATTCTCCTGAGATTTACTACTGTCAATACGTTACAAACATATTTTATGAAGCACATTTGAGCCCCGTATCCATTCACAGATACACACAGGCGCCACTTTGCTCCATCTGATCCTGTTCTCAATTGGCAAACGCGTGAAGGGGCAAGGGGGCAACGTAAGAGAAGGGAGTGCTGAGGTGGGCGGGGCAAGGGATGGGAATGCTGCGGTGGGGAAGTGTGGGCGTGGGCGGGGCAAGAGATGGGAATGCTGCGGTGGGGAAGTGTGGGCGTGGGCGGTGCAAGGGATGGGAGTGCTGGGGCGAGGCAAGAGATGGGAATGCTAGGGTGAGGTAGGGTGGGCGTGGGCGGGCGGGGCGGGGCGGGGCGGGGAGGGGCGGGGCAGGGCGGGGCGGAGCGAGAGATGGGAGTGCTGAGGTGAGCGGGTGGGCGGGGCAAGAGATGGGAATGCTGCGGTGGGGAAGTGTGGGCGTGGGCGGGGCAAGGGATGGGAGTACTGGAACGAGGCAAGAGATGGCAGTACTGCGGCGGACAAGGGTGGGCGTGGGCGGGGCGGGGTGGGCGGGGCCTCGCAGCGTGCGTGCGCGCGGGCGGGCGGCGTCCATCGCGGCCGAAATACGAGGGCGGGCGGCGGACGGCGCCGCCATTAGCGCGCTGTAATAAGCAGCGAGACGCACGAAGCTCTATACTCTGCCCAGACAGCTGCAGCTGCGGCGGCGTGCCTGCCTCGAACTCGCTGGCTTGCGGAAAGTCACGTTGCATTACGTCCAACGTTAGAAGCTCCCGTGTAGCGATGTGGAAATGCACATGCCCCTTCAACTAAAATGGGAATAATGTAGTCGTTAGTGGCTTCGAATAGCTTGTAGCCATGTAATGGAATTGTAAGAATCCTACTCGTCATTTTCAAGACGAAGCACGTTCTGAACGTCTTGGTACTATAGTGATAGTTCGAGTGGTGAAGGAACGGGCAATGTAGCGTCGCAATTGTCAGCAACGCCAATCGTGGGTCAGTGGACTATTAGCCAACTCTTCTTCAGATTTTTTTGTTAACAATGACAAACTTTTATTTCACTCCGGTTCTAGTAAATAAAGGAATTATGGATATATTTAGAAACTATCCACATCCTATCTACTACAGCTATCGTGAATCTGAGAACCAGGTCAGTTCGACCGCTCAAAGCATTCTGCTTGTTTATTTTAAATTCCCCAGCAATTTCTCTTGTTGCTAGGCAGGACATACGACTAACAAATTAGTCTGTTACAGTAGCATTCTACAAGAGCAGAATCGAAGGCTGCGCGTTCGAGTCACGTAACATATGGATATGTTCGCCATGTGTATGCAGTGTTGTTGCCTCTCCGCAACCCCATCCGAACCACCTCACTCACGTTGATTCACTCCTCATGAAACCTCTACCGTCATTCGTACAGTGGAAGGCTGCGGCAAAAGCACCTTTGCTCTCTTTTCTAAGCTCAAAATGCCACTTACCAGCACATTATAGTTGTGTTTTCTGATGTAATCTTCATTATTTTGTTTCTTTCTTTAGTTTGGTCTTGCTTTGTAATACTGAGGATAGCTGATACGAGTTCGAAATGGTACAAGAAACGCAGGCACTGAAAGTGACACACAGACTCAAAAAAAGCCATTACCAACGCTCCATTTTTCTGTTCACTTCGTTCGCACTTGTGTAACCTGAAGAATTCGTTTTGTTCGCGGCTCGTGAGTGGAACCGCTAGCAGGAGACTGAATGAAGCATGCGTTTCTCGTTTGGCGTTTTTGTGCCCGCAATTAAGTATTCTTTTGCAGTATCATGTACTAACGACTGTTGCCGGCGGTCAAAAACCATTTGCGGACTCTTATTACAGTTATGGGCCTCTCATAATGCAGTCTCCGCACAACCGTCATTACAAGAAAGTGCAAATGCAAACACGTAGTTGAGTGAGAATAATTATTTGTAGAGCTGTAATGTTGCTGACATAATAGTGGTAAATAAGGCTAAACGTACAGGCACCACAGATTCTGTCCAAACTGATAACAATAATAATAATAATAATAATAATAATAATAATGATGATAATAATAATGATAATAATAATGATGATAATAATAATGATGATAATAATAATGATGATGATAATAATGATAATAATAATAATTTGTTACAATGTTTATAACTATTATAACAAATTGAAATACTCTGATAAACAAGTATTACATGTTCTATTGCCATCATTATTTTACAGTATCACTGCTCGATATTAATCTTTTACTGACAACTGTTTCAAGGAATCTAAATTACTAATTTACAATTCGCGCAGAAATCGAAAGAAAACAACGCAACCAGCCACGCCAGAGGTGCCCTTGTTTTTGTTAGATTCTCAGCAAGCCGAAAAATATCAACAACAAAAATTGTGTGGTTTTGTTCATCAGTATCTTTCTTACTGCAGGCCACCAATAGAGTAAATGTTTACAAAAATCAATTACAAAAAAATCGACCACAATGGAATCGTGTTTTGAAGTGTAATGCTCGTATGAATACTTTCCCTTGCTGCAAAATTGTATTTCTTGGAGGTATGTGACTTTAGAAACAATCTGTTGGACTGCTCTGTGGTGTTCGGGCGCGTGTTCGGACTGCACTCGCTCCGTGCGGCGCGAGAGACCCCGAGGGCGAGGAGCGACGGCCTTCCGCCTTCGTTCGCCCCCGGCGAGCGCGGGCTCGCGCTAGGGCTAGGGCTCCAACCATACCTAGAACGGCCAACAACGAAGTGAGCTACGATATATAGGCACGCAAGTAATAACAACAACAATTATTATTATTATTATTATTATTATTATTAATATTATTATTATTATTATTAATATTAATATTATTATTATTATTATTATTATTATTATTATTATTATTATATATTCTTTCTAAAACATGGGATGTAAACATCCCTTTTCCGGATGAACTACTCAAACTATCTCAGCGAAAGAGATGTTGCTTGAAAGTTTGAAGTCCCTTATGACTGCATCTACAACTTACAGTATGTACGTAAGTACAAAAAGTATACGTGTACCCACTTTGAATATGCTATATAAATACATCGGATATAATATATAAATGAAACCGGATAAAAACGTCTGAAAAAATTCTCAAAACATCTTCATTATTCATAGAAAATCATAAGGATACTTAGAGTTAATATTCGTTGGTGTAATGAGGTTAAAAAACGTAAACTTATAGAAGAAGCTAAAAAACACAAACTGATTTAAATGCGACGAAAAACGTGTTTTTGACATTTCAATTACGATGTTCAATATAAAAAAATTATCCCTGGGGGTAGTTTTGCCTATTTTATTCCGATACCCCCTTTAATCAGAGATAAAACAAATTCTAAAATTTCTCGTTTTCAAAAAAAAAAAATGGTTTCGAATTATTTTAGTTAAAACTTTATATTAACTCCTTTTAGCAACTCAAATCACTTTGTTATCAAGTATTTCTCCAAGCCAGAATATCTGGCAAAAAATTAAAACAAAGCCTGCTCCCCAGCAGTAGTTGAAGAAACTTTTGGAAGGAATTGAACCCCGCAACAAGTGTTCTCTGAGTTTGAGAGCTTTGCGATGAGAAACTCCCGCCACCCACAGCATCTGCACTAATCATTCAACGTCAGGGGCTACGCCACCTTAAACGATTTCTTCCACGGCACGTCTTCTCTGTGAGAACAGACGCACTGTTGGAAACGCATTGTTTCAGGTGGGAAGTACAAATAGGACGAGAGATAACAATGAGAGTTGTGGAAATAATGCTACAAGATATGTCAGAGATGTTTCTAGATAACACTATAGCATTCACAAGATTTTTAAATATGTGAGAACGTTGAATTACGGACATACTCTAATCATTTGTTCCCTTTTCATCTTATAATATGAAATAATTATGACCACACTTGTAACTGTAGAAACTGTCTGTTCAAAAAAGTGTGTTTCGTTTAGATTAACCTAACATTTTGAGACTCTTAGATAAGAGTGTATTATAAGCTTTGATAAGTTACGCTGATTCACGAGTTTTGATAAATCGCTTTTTTAGGCCCAAACCATCTGAATGTATAGGACGACCTAGTATCAAATATCACGTCATCATGACATATGTGTGACGAGGCTCTTATACAAATTACGTGATCTTGCTTGAATTAATATACTCACCAATCTTATATTATTTACTATAATTAATAAATATAAACTAAAAGTACAAACAAACATGAAGTCTCTCTCTTGCAGAATATACTTAACACCCAGTTATGTGCACAGTTCAGGGTGAGACGCCACTATTTTGTGCTACCCTCTGGTGGTGAACGGACCCACAACTTTGACTACTACATGCGCAAGTTTTCTTGATATTCCGCAGCGGGGGGGGGGGGGTGAAAAAGGTTTTGACTACGTCACGGCTTTAAAGGGCGTACCAACTGTGAGCATGGACGTAACGCCCCAAAGCATGCCACGATTGATCTGATGGTACGAGGTGGTTGTTGGCAGCATTGTAAATTGGTACGAACCGTTCCGAGTCGAACCTATTTCAACAGGCCGTGGTATTCAGTGTTGGAGAGGACTAGTAGGCTCGCGTATCAAGAAAACTTGAGCGAGTAGATGCATAGACCTGCAGTTTCTAATCAACTCCTAACGTCTCATGGTTTCTGGCAACGTTTCTCACCTACGGATCGTACTATAATAGAAAAGAAATTAGACAATATTTTATTTTCATTTTCAAATTGTAATGCATTGTAAATAAGCACACTTTAAAAAATATTAATGTCATTTCAATCGAAGACAGATTTGGAAAATGTTAAAAATGTTTTAATACCACGAGAAACGATCATGTTCATGAGAAGGAGAAAGATCGTTTTGAAACGTTCTTGATGTTGAGGAATGATGAATGGTGATTTTTTTATTACGAGTACATTGATTTCCTTCACCTTACCATTTTTAAAAATTCATCCAATATATTCCTCACTTTCTGAATATTAATGAAGTTATTCTTATTACTCACCGACCTGAGAATTTGCTAGAAGGAATGACCCCTCCTGCAAGTTTCTTGCGTGACTCACCTAAAAAAAGAACACACAATACAGTTACATAGATAAGATTTTAAACAGTTTCATAACTCACGTATGCACAAAAAATGGAGTTTCTTCGCATTTACAATCACATTTCTTAGAGCGCAACAAAGATACCCATATTTAATACATTCTTTTTTCCATATATTATTATTATAAACAATTTTTATTTAGAATTCATACATTATTTATTAAAGGTTAAATAAATAATACTATCAATTTGAAAGACTGGACAAACAAGCCAACCAATTAAAAAGCATATAGGAAAAATGGAATTTCTACATTTTTAAATTCAAACAAAAGAGAAAAGTTGCTTCAGCAGTCAATTGTTATGTCTGAGAATCTTCAGTACCATTTCCATTTTGCAACTCGTTTCACATGTTCGTCCGAAGGAAATCATCTTTCTGAAGTATCAACTTTCGCTACAAATGTTTTATAAATGGAAGTATAAATTCCCAAATTTACCAGAATAGAGTGTATGTTAGTGTGGAGATGAAACATGTTGAATGGAAGAACTGAGAGCATGTTACATCAAATATAACAACTCTGAACAAAAAATAGTGAAGTAATAACGTTATATAACTGTCAGGAGTAGAGAACAGAAAAATTTCTAGAAGATAATTGGTGAGATGAAGCGGGTTGGAGTAGAGTAATAGAGAATTAACACAAAGAGAAGGGACAAGTAAACAGTGGACGGACAGGTTGGCATTTTCAAGAATATCAGAAAAATGTAATAAAAGTATAACTTACTAATAAAAGGTCCACCTGGTAACAAGTGAAAAACGATAATAAAAATTAATAGCCCATAATGTAACGTGTTTAGAGATGAAATAAAGTGGTAAAATAGAGGCTAGTAAAATTGACAAAATTAACATTTTTTTGTGCATATATACAGACAAAAAAGAGTTACTGTTCGAAGGGACATGGCAAATGGAAAAGAGAGAAAGAGAAAAGAAATGGGGCCGTCTCTGATGACAGAAAACTAGGAAAGGGAAGAACAAAAGCATGGGTGACAACAGAATCGGCGATTGAACAGGGCGTGTAGGCTGAAAAAGAGAGCGGAGAAGACAAAAGAAAGAAAAGGATACCTGTCGGCAGCTGATAGCGTGAACGAATGGTTAAACAACGAAGGAAGAGAGGGAGAAGAGCGAGCAGTGAGGAGAAAGGAACTGGACGGAGAAAGAGCAGAAGCGGTTATCATAACGCAACGTACGTACTATTTCAGCACCACTAGTAAAATAGTACAACTTTCTCGTCACTAATTTAACGGAAAATTACGCGAAAAGTACTCAAATCTTCGAAAAATTGCCGATTTCTTTATTTCAAAATCTATCTTTAAAGAACTGATTTTATTAAGGCAAAGAACTATCTTCGAAATTGTAGTTGTAGGAATACACCGAAAAAATGTAGTTTTGAAACTTTCGAAAAATCGGGGTTTTGAACTTAAGACCTACACCAATCTCTTAAACGTCCTTCACACTATCCCACAACAAAATTTGAAGAGAAACAATGGAGCCATTTTTTTTTCAATTAGGAAAATGTCCCAGGGAATTCAAGGGAAGTAGTCCCCAAAAAAAGATCGGTTTCAAATTTAAGAGGCCGCGACATCAGCCAAATCGATTGAATAATATCAATTTTGGAAAAAATCGCACGAACGGTTTAGTGACTTGGATTGTTCACAGATGGACAAACAGATGTTTTGATGTCATTCGATTTTTCAGTTTCAAGCTCCCATAAAAAATGGATTCTGACTACATCACGTGTTAGAAGATTGTTTTATAAATTTAGCAATTTAATTTATGCACTTTTCTATACTAAGGCCCCGTAATGAAGGTTTTGTAGCTAAAAGTCGCCCTTTCTTTCGCGCAGCATGACGTAGCTTTTTCTCTACTCTGAGCGAAGAAAGTGACAAAAAGAGACAAAAGAAAGATGCTGCATGAAGGGTGCTATTGATATGATTAAGGTTGCAGCTATCACTGGAGGGAATGAAGCGAAGGGGCTGTGGACAAGAATTGTAGTGAGAAGAGGGGGGGGAGAAGAGGGAGAGGAGTGAGGAGGGAGAGGATAGATGAAGGAGTGAACAGGAGGGGAGAGAAGGCAGGGGAGGGAGAGGTGCCGTGGGAGTAGAGAGGGAGAGGGGGCGAGGGAGAGGAGGGCGAGGGAAGTGGTGACAGGGAAGAAGGGGGTGGCGAGAGGGAAGGGGAAGGAGGAGAGGGCGGAGGCGAGGGGCGCGGCGGAGTAAGAGAGCTCGCGCGGTAACGAGCCCGCAGCCGTCAGCGGCCTGATTTATCGCGGGCGCCTTTCCCGGGGGAGTCGGCAGGCGGGCGGGCGGGCGTTCATATGCAGATGCGCGGGACGGCCGCCTCCGCTGCCGCCCGCCGAGGGGCGGGCATGACGATGGGTGACGGCCAGGAATGTCACTGTGCCAGGCGCGAGTGGGGCTAGGGAGATGGTCCGCCACCACGTGCCTTGGGGCGGGAGCGGGAGCGGGAGTAGGGGCGGGAGGATGGGCGGGGGCAGGACGGGGGCGGGGGCAGGGGCGGGGGCAGGGGCGGGGGCAGGGGCGGGGGCAGGGGCGGGGGCAGGGGCGGGGGCAGGGGCGGGGGCAGGGGCGGGGGCAGGGGCGGGGGCAGGGGCGGGGGCAGGGGCGGGGGCAGGGGCGGGGGCAGGGGCGGGGGCAGGGGCGGGGGCGGGGGCGGGGGCAGGGGCGGGGGCAGGGGCGGGGGCAGGGGCGGGGGCAGGGGCGGGGGCAGGGGCGGGGGCAGGGGCGGGGGCAGGGGCGGGGGCAGGGGCGGGGGCAGGGGCGGGGGCAGGGGCGGGGGCAGGGGCGGGGGCAGGGGCGGGGGCAGGGGCGGGGGCAGGGGCGGGGGCAGGGGCGGGGGCAGGGGCGGGGGGAGGGGCGGGGGGAGGGGCGGGGGCGGAGGCCGAGAGGGAGCAGGACCGGGTGGTTAATTGGTTGTTGGTGATTCCGAGCGCGTCAACTTCTAGGTACCATAATCCCGTCAGTGTAATGCATGTTTTCTCTGTAGGTGGCCACTCTATGGCGAGATCCGGCGCCGACCTATCGTCCATTAGCGAGTTTTTCAACAACAAGATATCTCCCCCCAGCGGGGCACCGCCCCAGCCGGGACAAGACCTCAACTCGTTCTCCCAGCATATGTGGTAGTGTAGGGCATTTAGTGTGTGTGTAAGGGATGACGATAGGACAAGGAAGGGGTAGGAAAGATTGCGTGGTCCGTGGCCCGTTTCTTAGGCTTCTGCTCCGGCATTCGCTTGGTGTTGAACGGAGAAGCCACGGAAAACTACCGATCAGAGCAGCCGTCCTCTGGAATTCTCCTCCAGACAGCGACAACCTAGCTAGTGACGAAAACCCTGCTGCCGTACGGGAGTGAAGCCCTAGGACCTTCTGGTCAGAGGCACTGTAGAAGCATCACTTGGTGCCCTGAGCTAACCTCCCGGTGGGGACGGGAGGAATGAGATGGAGTTGAACAGGTCGAGGCGAGACGGAGGCGATGAAGGGGCTCGGGGGAGGTGGCGCGGGGCGAAATGGGAGGGAGGAGGGAGGGAGGGAGGAGGGAGGAGGGAGGCGGAGGTGGAACGGAGCGTGGCCGCACACAAGCAAGATGCCTAGCTAGGAAAAAGCCCCATTGTCAGTTGCTTTATTACTATTTGCAGGTGAAATAAGCCCCCGCATGTATCGTCTTAAAAGTTGTATACGATTCATCTAAAGTAGAATTCATTGAGCGTCTATTCATTTTTCTGAAAATGGATTACGTATTTATGACAGGCTGCAATTTAGTTTGCTGAAAATGTTGGTTCTTTAGATAAAAGATGTCACATTCCTAAATGAATATTAATTTTGAATAATTAAGTAGGTTTAAATCTGCTAACAACTTTCCAATTGAGGGACGGAGTTCTGAGACATACGAACTCATACCATGCCCAACAATGAAAGATAAATAGAATCAACTAATTTTCAAAATGAGTGGAGTTGATTGAAATTTATGTATTCATTTATGCTAACATAAATTATTGTACTTCATGAAAATTCTAATTTCCAAAGCAGTCCCAAACACGTTCTCGTCAACAGCACAGGCTGAAGAAATATATTCCGTACAATGCACGAGATTATGTTTTTGCGTAGATTGAAGCATTGCGATCAGACATTGCGGTGGCATTCCTAAGTTTCAGTCATCATTGTACTGGAACTGATAATAAAACTGCATGTCGAATGGTGAGCATCACAAAGGAGGCGTATATCAGATAATGTGAGCACAGTTCATGCCAAAGCGTTATCGTTTTGTCAATAGGGTTTTTTTACATCAACCTCCACAGAATCATTACAAAAAGAATACAGGAGACAAATTCTTCATTGCTACGTCCTCTGAAGATCTGAATCTCTCCATCTGGCAAGACGAAGTGGCTCTATTATTGCTGCGGTGTCAAGCTGCTGCTCGGAGCTGTCGCAAGCACTCCGTTCCTTCTCGCCCCCCTCCCCCTCCCCTCCCCTCCCCCTCCCCCCTCCCCCTCCAACGCACATTGGGGCAAGATCTCAAAAAGCTGGCGAAAAGTCGAAAAAAAAGGTTTTATTTGGGGACTTTAAAATATGCAGTTAGATTTATTAGTTCCCAGAATGTCTAATTCCGCTGTTAGAAATAGTCCGAGGCGTCACAATCACGTTCTGAATTATCGGAAACTGGCCGTTGAGCGAGCTGCTGTTTTAGATTATCAGTAATTTTCATCATTAAAAATGGACTAAAATCGTAATTATGAGTAAAATGTTACATCTGTTACAAATATTTTAAAAAATGTTAAAATTAATAAATAATTAATGTTTAATCAAAATGATACAATGAATTTGTTTTCGTATTGGAAAACAGTTATGTTCTACAACAAAATTTTATAAAAACTTCATTCTTTATTTAGATACTGAAATGTCAAAAAACCTACTACTAGCTGCTATTCATCTTTTCGTGTAAACATTTTTAGAGGTTTTTTAATTTTTAATCCACCATATTGGATCCGCTATTTTGTTTCTTCGCAATGTTAACATTGGAATCGGAATCAGCGAATCCATAAAACACCATCACACACATAAAAACTTCATTCTCTATTTAGATACTGAAATGTCAAAAAACCTGCAACTAGCTGCTATTCATCTTTTCGTGTAAACATTTTTAGAGGTTTTTTAATTTTTAATCCACCATATTTGATCCGCTATTTTGTTTCTTCGCAATGTTAACATTGGAATTGGAATCAGCGAATCCATAAAACACCATTCACATTTTTTATGAAAATTGAAACATTTTTAGACGTTGTTTAAATTTTAATCCGCCATTTTGGTTCCACCATTTTGGATTTGTTTGCCATTTTGACATTGGAATCGTAAGAAGCGTGCCCAAAAACCAATGTATACAAATCTTCATTAAATTTGGATAACAATGCAACATTTTGGCCAGCCCTTCGAGCGCTTCGCCCAGTGCGCGAGGTGCCCGCGCCATGCCGGCCACGTGCCTGCTCTTGTCGCGCCGCGGATCCACGTGACGCGAATCGGCGCACGCCGGGCGCGATTTCTTGACACGCCCGCTGGACGCTTTGCTACAGATTAGGGGCGACAACTTCATGCTTCTCACGCCACCTCGAGAAGGATATTCCGCGGTGGAACATTGAGAAGAAGACAAATAGTACAGCAGCAACTGGTAATGGCGATGCTTACATTTGATACAGAAAGCTTTTTACGATCACCATTACGTGCCCATACGTGCAGGAACATGACGTTCAGGTTGATCAAAACGGGATAGACTAACAGAGCGGTAGAACAGATGTGTTATGTTGAAAACCAGTGTCAGTAAAGAATACATTTTTTAAACTGCCAAAACCATTGTTTTTCAACATTAATTTCTACTAACATGACCAATAAATCGCTTCTTAATAACCTGAATATGGTATTTTAAACATTTTTTTAGAATTTCGTAATTTATTTCACAATTCAATATTACTCTCATTATTAACTTTCCAAATTTTATGTTTCCTGCTGTAATTGGAACAGCAACAAAAAAAATGGTCTACACCACGTTTTAGAGGATTTTTTTCTAGATTTACCATTTGGATTTATCCACGTTTTCGTTACCAGGGCCCTGTAATAAGAGCTTTTCTGCTGAAAATTTACAGTTTTTTCGCGCAGCATTACGTAACGTTCTCTCTACCCCGTAGCGAGAAAGTTAAAAAACTTAGAATGCATCATGTCCAAGTCATTGTACGTGGGAAACGAAATGGAACGAGATTACTTTTATTCCTCACTTTCTGAGGGCGTCTCCGCTCCAGTCCCTTTCAGTGGTTCCGTCTGTCCAACAGAATCTCCAAATCACGAGGGCTGCGGTTATGGAAAGCCGAAGAGCGCAGAATTCGCAGGTGGCTGAAGGCAGCCGTCTGTGAAGAAAAGGGAGCGACGGACGCACATTGAGGCACGATCTCAAAAAGGTGGCCACAACATGAACACATTATCCAAATTGAATGAAACTGTGTGTACCCTGGTTCTAGAGCACGCTTATAACGATTACAATGTCAATATTGCAAAAAACAATGGCGGATGGAATCACTGATACAGATTCAAATGTTAACATTTCAACAAAACAAAATGGCGTATCCAATATGGTGGATTAAAAATTGAAAAACGTCTAAAAATGTTTCTTCACGAAATACAGAATAGTAGATATTAAGAGACTTCTGACATTTCAATAGCTAAATGGTAGAAAATGGAGTTTTTACAAATTTCGTTGTGAAATTCTGTGGAACTTATAACAGTGTTCCACTTAAAAAACAATCAGTTAATTGTATAATTTTGTTTAAACGTTAAGTATTAAGTAATTTAAATATTTTTTTAGTACTTGTAATGCATGTAAACATTGTTCACACCCAACGATTTTCGTCTATTTTCAATGATGACAATGGCTCCAAAACGAAAACATCTGCTCGATCAACGAGCACGTTTCCAAAGTCTCAGAACGTCAGTGAGACGCCTCGAACCTTTTCTAATGGTACTACACAATGTGGGAACCAGTCTACCCAACTGCTTACTCTTCCCTAAATTTCCTAAATAAAACCTTTTGGACAGATTTCCGAGATTTTGCCCCAACTGTTCACCGCGTCGTCTGAGCGAGGTGGGGAGAGGGGAGGGCGGGGTGGGGGCGGTCGTGCCTCGGAGATTACGCTCCCGAATGCTTCCTTCTCCCTCCCCCCGTCGCCAAAGGTCACGATTTCTCGCGGTCGGGCAGACTGGAGTTCGCGGCCGGAACGAGACCAGCGCAGCCACAACGTCCCTGTTGCAGCCGCCGACCGCCCCTCTCACCCAACGCCCTTTTCGCTGGAGATGTTTTCGAGAAGAAACTAACCGCTGTGAAAAGTAATATCTTTTAAAGATAGGTGTGCTTCGGTCAGGACAGTGGACGTTCATGTTGGAAGGATCTGAAACTGTTGAGCGTCGCTGAATACCGCATCGCTCGGCGAAATGATTTCTTTCAACAGCCAGCAGCCAGAATGATAGAATGACAGACCTCGGGAAGAGTCAGTTTGGATACTGCAGCTGGATGTTAGGATACTGTAGCTGGATGTTTCATGGGCGAATTAGTTTAGCCCGATTATTAACACTGTAATATTATTAACATTGGAATAATTCATAAAATCATGTCGAAAACCATGTGAGAATATTATTTTTAATTATTTGATGATGAAACTGAAAATGAAGCTGCGCATGTCGAATGATTACTGGCAATCCACAGTTATTGAATATCAAAGAGGCCGCACTTCCCACTTTGCAATAAATTCGCAAAATACCGAAACTTAATAAAATATAATCAGTGTAAGTAAGGTTTCTTTAAATAGAAGGTTTGAAGTGTTGTTTCATTGCAACAGAGCTACATATGTGCACATGTTTTAATGCACTTCGGAAGTTTGGCAAAATCATCTAGTCATCAACAAAATCCCTCACCGATTAAACATTTTATATTTGGGACTATGTAATATTTAAAAACGTCGGTACAATCCATCAAAAGCGCACAGATTGGACATTTCAATAAGGCATATGTGTTTATAACTAGCAATCACGCCAGGCCACTATTGCTTATTACCTTATAGTTCATATCATTTCCCTTATGGTTGGCCCTTGTGGTCAGGTTAAAAAGTATGCTTAATGTCCAGAGCGTGGTTACAAATAATTATTTCCATTGCCCATCATTTGCGTTTTCACGTGCCCATCACTTAACCCTTCAACATTGGTTCTCCATCACTAACGTGGACTGTGTTTAAGATCAGATTGGACCCCATACATTTTGCCGAATATTTGTATTTCATGTATGCCTGCTATTTTGAATAATTAATTAAGAAAATGATGCGATCTATTTGCTTAATTTACTATATCGTACTAAAAAAGAATAATACTTCCATAAAAACATTCTAGCATATCCTCATAAATATACATAAGTGTCTACCACACCAGCACGAGAATGTTTGAGAGATGGCTACTAACTCGTAGTGGACAAATACGCCAGATTGTCATTCAGAAACAACGTAAAATAAAAAGAGGAAATTGACCCATTTTTATATTTTTTTCTTATAATTCATACGTGTAACGTGTATACGTGTGTTTGGAATATTGGTATTGTGGTGAGTTATCGTTGGCATTTACAATGGAGGAAGTTGTTTTGTTTCTTCCATACAGCAGAAAACTGATGATGATGGCTAACCCATCGAAAGCTGCTATTGTAATAAACAATATTGTTGGCAATGACGAGTAATATAATTATTTCATCTGTTTGAAAGCTTTTCTAACCCCAACCACATAAAAATCAAATTACTTTAATCCTAGGAAACTTAAAAAACCGATAAGTTTATAACACATGTAAAAATGAACATTAATAGCATATCTGAGAGAAGTTCATGTTAATAATTTTCAGATTGTTGCAAACAATTATTTGCGCCTGGGGTCGAAATGACACTAAGAGTCTAAGGATTAAGCTCTACTCTATTATGGATTACATTAGTTATTCATTGCGACACGGTGATCCAAATTATATTAATATCTTTTATCATGAAATCATCAAATATTCTCTTTAGGAGTTTGGAAATGTGAGGAACTCCACACAGTAAACTTCATGACTATTCCTTACTTTTATTGTTAGTAATATACTGTCACGAGCCTTAAAGTATTACGTCGCTCCAACAATTCTCTTCATGCAAAGTACTGAATTTTTTTTCGGAGCTGCAGAGCACAATAGAGAATTAATGTGTAAGAAGATGCACGTCTTCATTTTAGATTTTTCTCATTTCCCGTTTCTCCAGTACTTTTCCTTCCCCTTCATGGCACTCAATTGGCAGCTCTTTCATGTCGACAGGAGGTTAAGAAAGAACCAGTAGTGCTACAGAGGAGTACAGACTTTCCCATATTAGGTTTCTATTTCCTTTGATCTCGGCTAGCTATTCTAACATGACATACACTTTTCCCTGCTACCATCTATCACCACCCAAAGTACATTTTGAAATTTTCTGAATTTTTCGTTTTCCTAATAGTAGATCGGAAATATTATTTTAAGAATATTAAAGAACAGTAAAGCCTCGTCCTAAATGGCAATTTTCTTTGAAAAGTTATGAGCGATGGCGCGAAAAATGGCGCGTAAGTGCTACAGTAAATTGGAAATTTGTGCTCTTTTTCACAGAAAAGTTTTGAGTTTTCGAAAAACGTCATTTTACTGTCATTTGTAGCACTTTAACTCACAAATACAATAGTGTTTACAAATTGTTGCAAATTATCATATTACCGGCGTGCAGAGATTTTTCAAAAAAATACATTTGTTTTGTTTTTTTTAAATGGATCCCGAAATGAACTCTATTAAAGAGTGCAATTAGCACTACCCTTTCGAAAATTTTGGAGAAAAAATTTGGAACCGTTTTTGAGAAAATGGCGTTTAAGCGTTTCTAAAAATATGGACGTTTGAGCTAGTTTTCACAGAAAGTGGTTGAGTTTTAGAGAAACTTTATCTCACATTACTTAAACGGCATGTACTCATAAATATAATAATGTGAACAAACTGCTGCTAATGTCGATATTAACCACGTGAGAAGCCACGTAAGTGACAAGTCAAAAATTAAATTTGTGTAAGATTTGAAAAACGAAAAAATAGAGCGATATGGCGTTCATGCCATTTCATAGAGTTCATTATTATTCAATTCCAGAAATTCTTACAAGAATCTTACAAGAAAATTACTCTATTCTTACAAGAAATTTAATTAAAAAATGTGGAGCCATTTTTGAGAAAATTTTGAAAATTATCCAGGGGCTTCATGTAAAGTACCTCTAAAAACTAATGAATGATTTTCAAAATTTCAGAGCTTTGACACTGGCCAAATGGACAGGGGTTTCTTCAATTTGGAAAAAATCCTACACATGGTTTAGGCGCTAGTGTTGTTCACATCCACCAGACAGATTGAGGGACAGACGGACGTTTGAAAAAAAACTCTTTTTACGTATCTGGGGACCTCAAAACTTATTTTCGTTGAAATCTTGAAATCAAGTAAGTAAAAAGTAAGTATACTAAAAGTATACTAAGGAAAAACATGAAGTATACTAACAGAGGAGACAAAATTGCACAAAAGACTTCCTCGGTTGCCCTAATAGTTTTGTCTGTTCGTCCGAAATCGCGGCGACCGAGTTGTAGGGTGTCCAACATAGAAATAGTGGACTCTCTTCAAGGCATTTAGTCAAGAAAATAACGACCGAAATTTTGTCAACATTTTCTAGGACGCTCCCACGTAGTGAAAACTAAAAGAAATAATGATAGATTGTTAGTGTTTTGTAAGTGTAGTGCTTGTTTTACTCGAGAGAAGGAGGAGGAGAAGATGGTGGTGGTCTTTCCCCCGCTGTATGGAGACATCTTACCCCGACCTACGTGGGCTAGCAGGGTTTTCCCCAACCAGGTATCTCCCACCAGCAAGGCGCACGCGCACCCCCCCCCCAGCCGGGACTACCTTTAAACCCCGACCGTTCTCCCGGCATGTGTGGTAGTATAGTGCATGGTCGTGTAAGTGTGTGTAAGTAAGGGGTAAGGATAGCACAAGACAGAGAAAGAAAAGATCGCGCGCGGTCCGTGGCCAGTTTGTTAGGGTACTGCTCCGGCATTCGCCTGATGTTGATCGGAGAAACCACGGAAAACTACCGATCAGAGCAGCCGGCCTCTATAATTCTCCTCCAGACAGCGACTGAAATCGAAATGCTGATAAGCTAGTGTCGAAAATCCTGCCACCGTGCGGACCCCACTCTGGCCTCCCGCTCACAGGGACTGCAGTGGGATTCAGTTGATGCACTGAGCCACCTCTCCCGGTGGAAAGAAAGAGCCCATGAGGAACGATGATTATGGTCTGACGTCATATCAAGAGCCGGTTGCCACCGGTGCTTGTAATAACAATCCAAGAGTGGGAGGCGGCAACGTCCTATGAAATACTGCAGCCGACGGGCGTGCAGGGAGGAGCGGGGGCTGCACAGGAACCAGCGGACACCTCTGCCCCCCTGCCACCGCCCTCATCCCCGCGCGTCCAATCGCCTGCACGTACGAACTGGATGAGAAACATTACCGAACATAATTATAATTAGGGACTAATCAATTTTATAAGCAGCAATTAAAATATCTGAGTGCATTCCCTCTTGGCAGTATATTATTTCTTATAATTACTTTACTCGTTTTCGCCTGTGGAACAGCCATCGCCGATAGAGATAAAAGGTCAGCACCAATGGGATCTTCTGTTTGTCTGGGTTCAGGTAAAGTTCCTTCAAAATACGGATGCCACAAAAGATGGAAGTCTTTTAACGTAAGTTGTATTCATTCAATTTAATAAGTTTCATAGGTAGTTATTATCGTAATGTAATTACTAGATCGTAATCTGATTACTGAATGCCTTTGTCTTCTTATAATAGGCAAATATAACTTCTTTGTTTTTTGTGAAGTGTTAAATTTAAATAGCATATTGTTTCTGCAGGTAATTAATTACCGTTTATTAATTATTTATTTACCATTGATATAAAAACTGTACTAATTTTATTAATATTGCACGAGTTTTGTCCAGTGAAATGAAGAATGTTTAAATTATTACAAAATGTATCAACTTTTGTTTACCTGAAGATTTATTTTTATAGAGATGTTCTAGAGATCATATTACATAATATTTAATATGTTAGGTTCTTTTCTTTCCAATATTTAAGGGAAGAAAATACTGAATAAGCTAAAAAAACAGAAAACAAAAAGTATTTTATAAATGCAGCAATGTGCTTTACGAACTTCTTCTACTCCAACTTTTTATGGAGACTAAGATGTTACATTGTTGTGAAAGCTTCAAAACATCTGAGGAAAAACACATTACTTACCACTCTTTAATAACACTGGCCTGCTATGGTTTCATTGCCGCTATCTTGTATTGCTTTCTAGAATTACTTTTGCATTTTGAATCAGGATCCGACGTTATTTTTTCCACATCACTTCACGTCTTTACAAAAATTATATATTACTTTTTTATCACATTTATGCACTAATGCCTTTACGTGGTTGCAGGAGGAGTTGCTTTAATTCAGATTTCGATATTAATTTATTAAATCAAGATCCTTAGTCATCTGACAATCCTGTACAATCCGCTTAACTTTAGAGCTGGTAACACGGTACAATGCAGCAAGTTGCTGAGTGGCGACATTTTGTTGTGGTTTACCCGCTATTCTGACAACGGTTTCGCTTGCTAGTGAAAATATATTTTTGTCTTAAGGGTTCTATAGTGAGTGACATACGGTGTTGAACACATACACAATGTATTTCAATAAAAAAGATTATCTGTTTATTGAAATTATATCAACATGCCATGTCTTGACTGCAAGAACAGTCCAGATACATTCTGATATGTGTGCGGAAGTTTCATGCCAATATGAGAGCAACGCAAAATAACCGAGTTGTGAGAAAGGCCTACTACTCCTACTTCAGCATCGAACTGGGAGGAGAAGACAAGCCCTGGCACCATATAGGGCTTGTAGAATACGTATAGGTATAGAGTAGTTACGACAGTGGGTGATCGGAGAGAAAGCATCGTTGCCATTCGGAATTCCAATTGTGTGGCGACAAGCTGCAGACCACAGTACCGACTGCCACTTCTGTTCTGTGAAAGTTTCGGGATTTAACCGCTGAAACCAAAGTATTATTGTGCTTCCAAGCAATATTCTATCAGCGAATTTCCCCGTTTCTCGTGGCCCTGATGTAACAGAGCCACAGCGTCCGTAACACTTACAAGACTGTCCCTTTTCTGAATCGGAGTGTGACGCAGAAATGGCCGATCCTATCTCCGGCTGATTTCTCGATTAAACCAAGAAACTATTTTTGGCAAGTCCGACACACTGTTGCCCCGCTTCATATCAAACTTGAGCTTATGAAGCAATTCATTAACATTCTAAACAATGAAGGTGAATGCTTTCAGTTCCTGTGACATATGTACCCTGACATCTGTAATACCAAAATAAAAGAGGGTTTATTCACAGGTCCTGATATCAGAAAACTTCTATCTGATGCTAATTGATTCAATCTGATGATGTTATGTGCACTGGAGAACAATCTGCAGGGAAATCGTTCCTGGATAGGATTAAAAACTTTCTTGGCAGAATTCAGACTACCAACAAAAGGTGGAGAAAATGCTTGTTTTTTCCAAGATTTAGGCAGCACAATGAGCTTGAAAATGCACATGTTACATTCACATCTGGACTATTTCCCTGAGAATCTAATATTGTGCGAAGAGTAAGAAGAAAGATTCCGTCAGTATCTAAATGAATTGGAACGTAGATATTAAGAGAAATGGAACAGAAATATGCAGATTACTGTTGGTTACTAAAGGAAGAAGATACAACTACATCTCTTACGCGAAAAGGCAAAGAAGTTTCTAAAAATTAAGTTATGAGGCATCTGGTCCATTTGGCCGAGCATTTCTTCAAATCTGTATATGCAATATATTAAATACTTCTACGTTATGTTCATAAGTATATAATATAGTAGTTTAGCTCAGCAAAAATAATAAAAAAAAGCAATTCTTACATATTACAATATATTAATTGTAATCTTGCCTGTGCGTTTGTCTCATATTTCTCTTCTCATTTTGATTTTGCAAAAAAAGACTGATGTTATAAAGAAAAACTGACTTCAGTTCCGGAATCAGCATGTCAGAAATATAAAAGATCCCTAGTTAAACATTGTTCTAAGATAAGAAAGTTTAAATTCTCAGGTCAGTGTAATCAATGTCAGAATGAATGGAATGTAGGCAAGAGTTGCAAAATATCGTAAACCCAATTTAATTGTTTTAGCGTTTCACAATCGTGTGAATTGAACGCCTCTAAAATCTGAAATTCTCACACGTGTTGGGACATTTATGTTAAATAAATGCATATTGTTTTATAAAAGCAGCGACATCATATTTGTTCAAGGAATTACTTATTTGATACGCACGTCAAGGATAAGAGTAACCAAAAACATCAAGCAACTACACACCGAATTAAACATTAAACCAGTCACTCGCCATATTGCCTATGTCGCCAAAAAGTTTTGCTAGAACCTGCACTTGTTCAAGAAAGGCCGGAATCTCAAACTGGATAAATACACAGAACCACATAGTCGAATAAAAAAAAATAGATATCGCTTACATGCATTCTTGGACGTATTCATAGAATAAATCAATTGAGGTACCCTGCGAGTCCTCTCGACAAATGTAGATTTGTATTAGCAGTTAATTACACGTAGTTAGATAGCTAACCAGTAAATTAAAATTAAAATTGAACACTAACCGAACTTTGTAAAATCTTTCAAAATATAAATAAATTAAAAAATATATACCTAAGTACAGCAAGAACTACCAATTGCGCTTATCAGTAGAGAAAACTCCACCCTCCATTTGTTGCGGGCCTGTTGGCAAACAACCCCGCATCAACTTCCATCAACGGACCTCTCAGCGGGCGGGGGCAGGTGGGCGGGGGGGGCGGGGGGGGCGCGTTCCAGCCAGCCCCGTCTCCGGTCGTCCGGAGCAGCTTGTTCGCGTGAGGGCCCTCCGCCGCGTAATTGTCCCTTGTGAATTGTAGAGCCCTTTGGTAATTAAATATAACTTCCCCCGCGGCACATAATTGCTTTCCCGGGAAAACGATCCCTCGCCATTGGAGAAGCCGCCTCCGTCGCCGGGCGCCCCAGTGGCGCTCCCCAGCGGCGGAACTGAGGTTGCGGCGGCGGCGGCGGCGGCGGCGGAAATACCTTTACGTGCTGACAGTTGCGAGAAAACGTTACTTAATGCACCCCGACTCGTGAGAGCTACACTTTTCCGTGACATCTTTTCAGCTAGTGAAAGTGTCAATAAAAGTAGATAAAAAATTAAATACTAGTATACATCCGTATCATTATCTATAGCGTCGTTCACAAACTGTCACGTATTAATTCGCTTAAAGACAATATTTCTTAAATGAAATTAATATATTACAATTAAGTTTATATTAAGCCAACAATACAAATGTAGAGTATAAACGGAAGAAGTTTGTTATACTTGAAAATGTTTATAATTTTTAAAAAAATCTTAAATAATATTTTATTCCTAGTAGAAAGATCCTGACAAAACATTTATATATTGAAGCATGATGCACTTCCATGCCAATCACTCTAATCCATCTCGTTGTTGATTATTTATTTAGAATCTCTCTCGCACTTTCTTAGCTTTCCTTGTGTTCCATTGCCTCTCCTCAACAACTTTCTTCCCCTTCGCTATCTCAAGATATCCTTCCCTAGATCGATCTCGTTTCACTTTCTAGGCTTGCCTCCCCCCCCCCCTACTTGTCCATTTAACCTATTCTCTCCCTTTCGTTCCGCGTCACCGCTCCCTCTCCGCCACTCTTCTCCGCATTGCCTAACTCATTGTCTCTCCCTCTCCCCCGCCACTCAATTGCCCCCCTCCCTCGCGCAGATCCTCCTCGGCCCTCCTACCTCTCCCTCGCCCCGCCCCGCCCCTCCCGCGCCGCAGCAGCTGTAAATCGCTGGCGGCGCGCGCCTGGGGCCCTGTCGTCGCTTCGGAGCGAGCGCCCACGACGGCGACATCGACCACGAAGGCGGGGGCGGCAACGGGCTCTCCTTGGGCGCAAACGCCCGCGCCCTGATTCACGGCCGCAGCCACTTCTTAAATCGCGCGGGCGGGCGGGCGGGCGGGCGGGCGCAGGTGGGGGCGCGGCGCCTGAGAAACGTCGTCGAAGGGGGCGTCGCCTGCGGGACATGCAAATGCCGCCCCCGCCGCGCCGGCCGCTTTGCATTTCGTTCCCGGCGGAGGAGGTCGGGGCTGGGGTGGCGGAAATTGTCTCGGCGCCGATGGCGGCGGCGGCGGCGGCCGACGCGATTTCGGCTACCGCGGAGGAGGGCACAGATGGGGCGGTGTTGGTAGTAGAGGCGGAAGAATCAGAGACGGAGATGGAGGTAGGTTCGGACAAGGGGACGGTGTTGACGAAGGCGGCATGGGTGCATCGGGCGGAAAAAAGCGCGAGGAAGGGTGGGGACGGCGGAGAGGGACAGGAACGGGCGGGGAAGGGGTGAGAGAGAGAGGTAGGGAGTTAGGAGGGGAGACGTGGGATAAGGTGGGAGGATCGCGTGAGGAGGTGGAAGGAAAAGGGAGGGCGGATCGGAGAGGAGAGGGTCTTAGAGGGGTGACAAGGGGATGACAGACGCGTTGAGAGGGGTGTTAGTGGGAGGCCGAGGGGAGGGTGGTAAGGGGAAGGGGCGGGGAAAGGTGAGGGGAGTGACAGGAGCAGCTGGAGAGTGGGAGGGTGGTGGCGGTGGGTGGGTGGAGACGCTGCACCCAAACGCTCTTCCGGGACGCAACGGCTTACGCGTGCTTTAGGGACGACGGCGAGCGCAGGGGTGTAAATACATCGCGCCCCTTCTGCCAGCCCCGTCTTATTCCCGCGCGCCTATTTCCATAATGTCAGCGGCGCGGGGTAATGCGGTGAGGAGACGTGTTGCAATGGAATACCTTCAATGTATGTGGATGTTGCATACATTCTATTTGCATACATATTTTCCTTGTAGATTTCGTGAATAAGTATCTCGACGAAATCTATTATAATTGAACCAATTATAATTGGTATTAGAAGTATCGAAATTGAAAAATGCTAAGATCAAAAAGGTACATATCAATACATATACAGTCATCACTCAGCATTCGCGAGTATTAGGTTCACAAAAAGCATCGCGAATATCGAATACGCGAGTGTTGAGTCTATCTTTCAATGAAGAAAGATGGGTTATGTTCCTGGATATCAAAAAATTGTTTAAAAAAGTTAAGGAAAAATATGACAATTGCAGTAGAACTGAGAAAGTGCATCATACAGAATTCACAATTAACAACCCATACAGAAGAAATAAAACAATATTTGAGTGTTATTTCAAAGATGAAAGTGAATGGACAAGGACATAGTATTGGATATTTTTGTTTGTTTTATCGACCTCGTCATTGACTTAATCTCCAAATCTGAAAGAGATGCTTTCTCTCTTAAATTACAAAGTAATTTCCAAGTTCGAATCACACTCTTGTGCCCTTTCTACGTCCGTGTTCAAGTTTTTGAATGTCATTAACAGTTTTGATATTGTAGTTGCTCCAGAACGCAGTTACGCTTCCGTTACTTTATCACCACTTTGGAGGAGGTTTCATTTACTGATGATTTTCCGAAGCGCCTCTTCGGCGAGGCAAGAGAGTTGCACAGATCCTGAATTGATTTTCTGTTCATATCGTCAATGCTCTTACCTCCAATTTGGCGAAACTGAATTGAACTACATTACCGATGTGATTATCTATTAACCTGAAATTGGATGTTTTTGCAGAACCTAATGCTTTGTGCACAATTCCCAAATAAAGCTTTTGAAGAAATTGAAATACGCTTTTTTCTTGAAGAAAAATATTGTTCGAGTAAACGGTGCACTAGCGAATGTTGAAGTCGCCAATGTCAAAACTGGTAGCATTTCTCTAACTCACGAATAAAGAATTCACGAATGTTGAGGATTATTGTATTGAGTTGATAATTTGATTCCAAATTAAGGAAACGGTAACATGCAGAAAGCATTTCCAAAGTTGAACAAGTCTTCCCATTGAATTTGTCTTTTTTGGTAGCTATCAGGGAGTTTTAAGTGGTGCGTAATGTTTAACATCAGAAACATCAAGAAAGGAAAGGTAGCCAAGATAAAACATGTACGCAGTGAATAAAACTGTATTCCTGGCACCATTTAATACTGCAATGTATTACAGTTCAATGTTGGCAAATATCCCCCTATTTCTGATCTACTTACTAATACCAAGCATGCCTCTTGGACAACTATCCACTTGATTTTGCCTTCCTTCCCAAGAAAATCAGCAATTAAATCAAAATCGAATTTCCAAAGATATATCCTTGTCATAGAGGGTTATTCGAAATTACCGAGGGGGTTTCAAATTATAATACTTGCGGTAATTGACTTAAAAATATGAACCTAATTGTATTGTGAACTGGAACTCAAAGTTTTTTTTACAAACATTACAAATACTTAATATTGGCGCCCTTAGCCACTCGACACACGTCCACCCGAGAGTCCATTTCTTCCCAAACGCACTCCAACATCTAACCAGTAATACTTTGGAAACTGGCTCTGATGCGCTGCTTCAGTCCCGGAAATCATTCCTGTCGTCTTTCAACTGAGGTAACAACCATTCTGTAATTAATTCCCTGTTGCCTCTTGTAGTCTATTGGTTAAGACGACGGAGATAAATTTCCCTCATCCGATTCACTTCCGCTCCTGGCGCAGCGGGACGTCCACTGCTTCGCCCTTCACACAAACAGCCCGTATTCACAAATTGAGAGTACTAGCTGCGAATGGAGTTGTCGGAAAGAAGGTTATTTTCGTAATTCGTTCAAAAATGGCGCTGGACTATGTTGATGGATTGATGTTGATGATACTCAAAAGTACAAAACGCTTTCTTCTTAACGCTCACTGCCAGTTTTAAACACTTCTCAAACTGCCATCTGACGTTAAATGAAATAACTACATAATGCATAACGAAACTTCCAAAGTTTGTCTATCAACCGCAGAAACTATAATAATAGATATTTACTTTCATTGTCTAAAAACAAATCACGAAACCCTGACAATCATTTTGAATAACTCTGTTTATCAAATTTATTGCGCCCGTGTTGCGTATACTATTTTTTAATACGCCGTCAGCAAAACGCAATGTGTCAAGTAAAGGAATATACAATAACTATTAAATAACTAGAAATACCTTACTTGTACACAAGTAAATGGATTCCAGTTAGTGTGGTAACACTATTGTTTGTAAATAATAAACGAAAAGTGAAAATGATAAGTGAAAAAATTAACAGCTTCGCACACGAAAAACAAGCACGAGAAGTCGCGTTTCGCTTACGGCGAGTTAAAAAAATATTTAGCGAATTCATTACTTAATCCAATGCACATAACTTGAGTTGGCTCGACTGGGAAGTTGATTTGAACTGGTATTGGTATTCTCTTGAATGTTTATACAGGATCCTGAATTTTGTTCACCCTTGTCATGGACTAAACACAAATCAGTCCTACTTGCTCACACAACTTCTGCGATGTACAAGTCTACCTTCAAGGCTTCCCACATCGGCGTCTGACGGACATCCCGCCCTCTATTCCACCGCCTCCGCCACCGCCACCGCCGCGCCGCTGGCTTCCGCTCCACTTTCAGCAGCCGAGTATCGATTCCATCTGGTCGCTCGACCTTTGCGGCCGGCGCACAGCTGCCGATACGCGATGGACCGCTGCTGTCTCCGAAACAGTAACAGAATGTATGCGCTGAAGAAGTAGGTTTTTCAGCGTCTATTCATGCATTAACATTTCCAGATGAAGTCCCAGATGAAGTGTTTCTTACTCTTGGAGAGAACATTAATTATACGTAGGTACACAGCTTACATGATTGTTATTAGTTTTAATCTTAACAAATCTTAAATCGTGATTGCCCACGCATACCGTTTTATTTTATTTTTTTAATTGGAGATACATAGAACAGTGCCCCACAGAACTATACATAAGTATAGAAGGCTTAGTCTAATTGACAGTACAATATTGCAATTAAATCTATACAGGTTGAGTAATTTTAACGGCAAACCTTTAAAACCACCTTTGGTCAGCAAATTTGATGAGCAAAATGTGGAATGGAAGTTGGCTTTTGATTCGAGGTCTGAGAGGGGACATTTTTCCAGAGTTTAAAATGAGTGAGGCGAGTATTATGATGGAGGATATGATAGAAGTGGATGGAGTGGTGTGTTTTTGGTGTTCTGTGGAGTCTGCAATTCTTTGTTGTGTTGGAAGTTTGTGATTATCTGGAGACGTTACTGATTGTTGAAGGAGGTTATTTTGGGCAATTTCAATATGATATTTATCTTGAATTTTATGATGAATTTCATCATATTTTAAAGACTTCAAAGATTTAAATAATTAACTTAATAGAGGTTATAATATTATTTAATAATTGAACAAAATATCAGTTATTAAATCACATTTCTTCATTAACTTGATTAATACCACTATTTTATTATCAGATTATACTGCTTACTGAAGTGAGTCATCACATCAAATGTAATTAATTCACAAGTTGCTATATCAACATCAGACACCAGTACAAAAGAACATCACAAGTATTCTGTTGAACTGGTAAATACAAATTTTACAGCGTAAAGAGCAACATTAAAATGAAATCAGATAACTTAAATACTATCATCAAACTGTTACATTACAGTAACTAATAAGTACAATTTAAAGATTGATTTGGGAATGAAAATGGCATTTGTGTTACCCATGGTTTTATACCAGAATGATTGTTATTTTTCACGTTGCTAATAGTTAGGACAACTAGCAAACGCAACGCTTCATAGGCCAGATGAAACATTTTCAGTCCACATTTTAATGAGATTATTGAAAATGAATTAGTAAGAAAATCACCAGTACGTGTACATGGCTTCGAATTAACTCATACAAGTTTTACATGCAAATCTGATGAAACAAACGATACAGAAAATCTTCCCCTGTGATACTGAATTTTTTCAAAACACACATACGTGTTTGCTTAACTATTGGCGTGTTTTTTTCGTATTATTCAATTTACTTCATCTGCGAGTCAGCAATGAAGCTTCATTGACCGGAGGTCTTGGGATCGAGTACCTAAGACCTTGGAAACCTGCAAAATAGCTAGTTCATCGCAGGCTCTAAAACGAATGAGAATTTTCGAGCATTGCATATCTCGTAATTCACTCCCAAGATTCTCTCCGATTCGTCTAGAAGGCGAATGCCGGAGATACACCTTAAACAACGAGCAATGTACCGCCGGGAATCCTTCCTTTCTCATGGAGCATTTCTTCTCATCCTTAGAGATGATCGATGGGCGTTGTCCCAATGCACTTTTCCCATCCCAACATGGATCAATAAAATCTACGTCAAACTTCGAGTTCTCCGCGTGAAACGACTAGCTCCGATCTCGACAAGACAATACAGTAATGTCTTACGGAAATACAATAAAATTATGGCTTTCAGAAACAATAAAATAATGTCTTAGGGAAACCCAACATAATTGTTTTACTTCTGTTGGAACTCCTGAAGTAAAAAAAAATATTTAGTCAGTTACACTCTTATTTAGAGATCAACCACAAACGAAAACAAAATTACAAAAATTATAAAGTTATATTTGCACATTTGGCAACGAACCTATGGAAATTATGAAACATGTTGCAGACACAATGCTTATTTGTATTCCAAATTCTAATCCGTGTGATATTTCAGATCAAATTTTAAAGTTGCTCACTAAGGAGGTCTAGGGCGGCGAAATTAATATTTATCTTTAGATATTTTTCTTTAAAATGTTTAATAGTTTATCCTGCAAATTGCCACACGAATACGTGTCTCAGCATGCGTCAAAATTGACAATACCCACCTGAAAACCTCGTTTTCTTTAAAACTTTATTTTCCTGAGATTAATTCAACAACTCATAAAAAATTTGTCTCTGGGACGTACAACACAATAAAAAAACTAATTACACTAGTTCTCATATTATTGATACTGTTTTTAATTTGACGGACACATTAAATGTGACTAGTAATAAAAAATTTAAATAATTTTCACATTCCCATTCAATGACATTGTTGGACGCAATTACGCTCGGAGAATATGTTCCGCAGTCGTAAAGAAATCCAAATTGTGATCATGTTACAGAGTGACAATGCATTTTAATTAATAAAAAAAACCTTTATGTTTACTTTTGAAAAGCAGGTGTCGGCTCGCGTTTAGAATGATCCATGAGTAATTATTAGAAACGAGGTGCAGATCTCTAAGGATTTCTCTACCTAGTGACATCATTATTAACCTTTTTTCAACAAACCTCCCATCACTATTTGGCAAGTCTCTCCGTTATCTTTAGTCATTGAATCTAATACTAAATCATTAATTTATTCGTGTTATAAATGAGTAAGGCTCTTTCAAAGAAAGATTGGTTAACCTCAATTGTTGAGAAATACTTGTGATTAACAAAATTAAAACATATCTCCCACAAATAATGTTTCACTTCAAAGAGGGCATTTATATTAAAGAATGAGCATATCTGATTAATTCAAGATGAGTTTACAGGCTGGTAACGCATGGATTGTTTTCTTTTTAAATGATGTATTTTTATTCGCGGCATGCTTGATTTATAGCGTTCTGCTCATTTTCCTCACGTTGATCAAACTAGTTCTAAACCTGTCAGTTGCTCTTGGAGTCTCAAAAACGGACAAAACGACTTTCTGTTGGCAACGTACACTTACAAGTCTCGGCTACTCGGATGCGAGTTTAAATAGCACTTAAGCTTTTCATGGACTAAAACGAAGAACTGAAATTAAGTAACATTGTAACGAAAACGTCACGCGCTATCCAAACAAAATAGAAAACTGAATTGTTCCTCTGAAGAGTGCAAAACGGCACTGGAGCAACAAGCCATTACAAACCCAGATCCATTTCGGTGATGCCTTGTAAATTTTGTGAGCTTCCCATCCTTAGTGCAGTCACATCACGTTTAAGTATATTTTGTTATATTCTGAAGGTGCGGATTTACACATAACTGTTACTTTCATTTATCTTATTTGTACTATTTGCCATCAAATTATATATTTCTACAAAAACTAATACTAATTATTTAAAAATGCACCAAGGAACAATAACTTCCACGTATTAAGCGCATTTTCCAGATCTTTCCCAACTCGCTCTTGTGTCGCCTGATCGCTGCTCATTATCTCACGCGCCGTTGCACATGCTCTTCTCTGCTCATTCGTAGCGAGCGACTAGCTTTCGCTTCCGCTAATAGGGAGAGAACAGCACACTTGTTGCCGAGGAGCAGAGACTATACAGAAATGATGGTCTCCTAAATAGTTTCTACTATAGTAGTTAAAAAACATTACAGTTTCAACTTATAAATTACGTGAGTTATTCAGAATAAGAAATTTCCCTGTTTCTGGTCATTGTTCATATATTCAGCTAACTTTTTTTAGGTCTCGTTTGGTTTAACTACTAGGTCATGTAGCAACCACTTTGATTGTTCATTTTGAGATAACTCTAAGGAGAACGCAACGTATGAGGACAATAAGAACACACATAAACATCCATTCTCGTGGCGGGATTCGAAACCGTGACCCTTCGAGCCGCGGCAAATACGGCCTTAGCCTTAGCGACCTCGGCTATTGAGGCCGGCTTCAGATAACTTCGTTTTGAGCTTTTAATGTGGAAGTGCTCTAGAGGAGATGAGTATCAGTCCGTAGCATCATCAAAATATATGGGTAAAAATAATCGCCGAGTTGATATGTAAGTTACTACTTCAGCATTCACCTGGAATATATATGGGGACATCACGTGAACGATCCTTCCAAACGATCCAACGAAGAAGGGAAGTGAACTGTCGATCTGGCTAGGTTGAGTCGCGAACTCGCTGCTCCACGCACCGTCGGTCCATCCGAAGGTGATATTACACATGGAAATCGACCGGCGGCGGCGGAGAGACAGCGGCGCAGAGGGCAGCGTTGGCTAATTGCTGTCTGAGAGATATTAATCAAAGCGACGCGGCGCCCGCGGCGGCGGCGGCGGCGGCGGCGGCGGCTGCGCGGAGCCCGAATTAAAATTTCAAGAGGAGCCCTCTCTCGCGCTCGCGCGCCGCCTCCTCCGCCACCGCGGTCCTGGCGGCCCCCGCCGACCCCGCCGCCCCCACTGCCCTCGCCGCTCCCGCCGACACTTCCGTCACCGCCTCCACTGCTGCCGCCATCTCCATCATTGCCGCCGCGGCCCCGGCCGCCACCTCCGCGGCCCCCGCCGCCCCTACCGCCCCCGCCGCCACCTCCGACATCCACCCCACCACCGCCGCCGACCCCGCCGCCCCCACCGACACCTCTGTCACCGCCTCCACCATCACCATCGCCGCCTCCGCCCCTGTCGCCCCCGTCGCGGCTTCATGGACTATCACGAGTCCTTCCGTAGCTGGGACTCGAAAGGCAATGGACGCTTGAGGAAGAGTGGGGGTACTGGGAGTTGGGTGGGGGCAGCATGCTGCTATTAGGGTTTTGTTCGGTCGAGTCCGCGCCTATTAACTAAGCTAAGAATACCGACTCTTTCATGTGATTTCGTAAAGTACTGTTTTGTTGGCTGGAAATATTTTCTTTGAACCTCTTATTTTAGCGTAACCACAAATGAACCTTTCGTTAGCAACATAAGTTGTCGTAGACAATGATTAAAATCCCGATGCGTGTAAATCGGTTGTACACTACATGTCATAGTTTTCGTCGTTCAAGAAATATTTGGAAGAGGCGAAATGCATGTAATAGTTTGGGCATACCTGCAACCAACCGCACCTCTTAGCTCCTACTCTAGACTATTTGCATCGCTTGGCCGCCACCCTTAACTCCAAAGTGCTTTTGCCACGCGCTGTGTTCGCGCACCATCTGAGAGGCAAGCGGGCAGAAGGCGCCCGAGTGAGGGGCCTTGGGGTGAGGGCGAGGGGGGACAGGGTATTTCGCCGGAAGCGGAAGGCCTGGGGAGCCGAGCCGGGGCGGTGGTGGCGCGGCGCGCGGACGGAGACAAAGACGCGAAATTGCGCTCAGACCCCGTCCGAAGAAAGAATGGGGAGGAAACGAGCTCCAGAAAAAAGGAGGGAGGGGAAGAAATGATCGATTCCTGCGGGATGGGAGAGGAGATTTGACAGCTGCCTTCGGGTCCAGGACGAGGGACCGGGCTTTTGGTGGACGAACGCTGGGTTCTTGGCGGTGATGGAACGCGCGGGAAATATTTTTTCTACCATTTCATAAAAACGCATCGTAAAGTATTGTTTTGTATACCAACATTATAAACGCCCTTTTCTGTTGCAGGAAATCGTTCATAATCGAGTATTTTACTGCACGAGTGGTAGCGTCATCACACGTTCAGCCAATCGCTGCAAGAGAATCATCGGGAGGTAAAGTTAAACGGAAATGCCGACCACCGTTTTCTCGCACACATGTCAAATACCTGAGAAGTCATAAGAAAGTTCTTGCCCCCCTAAAAAATACCCCCCAATACGGACACTTGAGAAAAAATTAAATAAAACACATAACAACTAAAGAATGTTTTTCAAATGTTAAAAAAAAAAATGAAAATTTCAATTGAATAAACAGATCTGTTTAGGTAGATCAGCGGGGTACCAAACGTAGGTCTTTTTTACGACAGTCCAACTTGATCATTTCACGCCCTTTCCACATTCTGAATTGCACGCTCTGGCTCGCGCCTCTCAGAGCTCATGCACCTTGGGGTACGTGACAAATTTTCCCTTGCCATTCTACCCGTCAACGCAAATACTGCGTACAGGGCAAATTGCACCCAATGATGCGCCTCTCCTGGAAGGAGGCCACCTCCTTCAGGAAAGGTTCGTGGATGACCTTAGGCCTGCCCGTAGGCGTAAAGGCGTACACGCGTAAGGCGTTAGACGTACTTGGTATATTTTTATAAAAAGGTGGGAAGCTGTTCAGTTAAGCAAGAGCTGTGGTCAACATATAGGGATAGAGCTGGACGTCTCTGGGTGCCTTTGGTGTACGATTAAACAAAAGACACACAGACACCTGGAGGCATGTACTCCATACGTGTTAGTAGTATGTCCAGACTTGTAATGGCTATCTGGTTAACATGCGACTGAGGTCATCGTCTTGACCAATATACAGTGTCGAGGGAGGGAACGTAGAAACTTCGAAAATAATATCTTAAGACATCATTTTATGCATATTTTGTCTGTTAAACGTCTTGGATAATCCGATTTGCTGAGCCGCAATAAGCACTCTAAAGTTTAATTGAAAAATGCTTTCAAGTGAAAACTTTGTATTGCAGAAGCGTATAAACACACCAGAAACATTTAAATTGTTTATTATTTGCAAAAGAAATCAATATAAAATATTTACTCACAAAGAAAAAATAACACAAACAGCACCCATTTTACACTATTCGACTTTTTATTTCTGAGTTAATTTTTCTTTGTGAACAAATATTTTGTACTGATTTTTTATGTAAATAATAAACAATTATCATGTTTCTGAAGTCTTTATATAGTTCTGCAATGCAATGATTTGCCTAGAAAGAATTTTACAATCCAATTTTTGAGTGTTTTCTGCGGCTCAGCCATTAGGAATATCCAAGGAGTTTATTAAACAAAATTGTCTTAGGAGCTTATTTTCGAAGTTTCGACGTTTCCTCCCTGGACTCTCTGTACGAGTCATATACGTAAAAAGGGAGGGAGAGGAGAGGTAGACGTGTAGAACGAGGGGGCGTGTGGGAGGGGGCGGAAGTGAGGAGGGGAGGGGGGCGGCGCAGAGAGGGTCTCCCGAGCCGGCAGGTGCGATTAGTTCCGGTCATCGCCGAGCCCCGCGCCGCGCCCCCGCTTCCGCGCACCGCCATCATTTTTCCCCAGTCACCTGCGAGTGAATCGCCTGCATTCGGTGTCAAAGGCGACGCGCCGCGTTCAGCGCCGGCGCCAGGCATGAGCACATCGGGCGATCGCCCGGGGCTCCGCAAGTCAACGGGCCCCGACATGGGACTTGGAGGGAACAAAGAGTTTTGAAAAATGAAAAAGGAATTAGAACTCGAGAAAGCGGTTATCGTAATTTTATAGGTACAGAAGTCAGATACTTCAGAAAAGTTTCAATTAAATGATTAATTATAGTCTTTAGTTTTACTCGTATTTATACTCGTAATGTAGGACTCAATAATATGAACCACATGACACTAGTATTAAAATAGGTTCTAATGAAATACATAATTATTATTTCCCGTATTTAGCAACAAGTGATTCTATTGAACACTAACTAAACACAGCAAAATATTTTAGCGTCTTAAGCTCATCGTGAAAAGTGTATTATTTGATCTCTAAATACTTTTACTTAAAACTATTATGTAAAATAAAATTTTAAAAGCTTTTCTAGCTTAACACTAATCTTTGTTATTTGTTGAAATAAAATAACTCGTATAGTTTCTTGATTTCATTTTTCTTGAGTTTTTTGAGTGAACTTTCACATTCAATTTTTTTTTTGGGGGGGGCTAAGTTTCAACATCGCCCCGGGCCTAATGTGGTCTATCTCCAGCCCTGGCCGTATTCAAGAGATACATTGTCGTGGAGAAGGGATATATTCCAACTGTCACTCTACCACTCGTGATGCATCCGCGTCAAATTCATTGTGCTTCTAATCGGGTGCCCTTTATGCACTCTTTCCAATCTCAAAGCACAATGCCGATGGCGACACTAATTGGTAGCAAATTACATTGGGGCAAAGACAATTAAAATTGGCATTTATTGCAGTAAGTCGTTCTGCATGTTAATGACTCGGTGAGCAGTTGATTGTATTACAGGTTGTATTAGTGTCATTCAGAGAAATGGTATTATTTTTTTACTTAAGTGTCAAAATAGCTGTAAATGAGCTCGCGAATTATACTACTGATAAGTTAATCATCTCACCTTCCTCATCACAAAGTCATCTGACATTTTTTACAGGCCATTTCACATCTTCCAAGGTATCATTTTAAACTCTCGAGTTCTCAGAGTCTCCATTTTAGCGATTGCAGACTTACGTTCAAGAAATTAAATTATATTTCTTGCTATCTAATGGTAAATGAAAAAAATAGTGAGTTCATCATGCAATATAGCGATAAGTACATGCAGTGACATAATAGTATGTGCGTGCATAATCTTAATAATAATTTCGAACATCTGAAAAATATACCGAACTACCTTTTCTCAATTAAAATGGAATTGTAATATAGACAGAAATATTTACTGTATTAAAATTGTAAGTATATTTTCAGTCACATCTTTCCCTCAGAAAGTACATGTATTAATTATGTACGATAAAGTACGTAACGATATTAATTTGTAATTAAAAACAAATACATAATAATTTGTTTCGATATTACTTCCAATTTTCTTTTTCAAATTTTATTTCTTCATTTATTTGTCTCTTGTTTGGTGATATTTCTTACTAATTTGGTCATAGGACGTCATTGACTACAGATTATTTCGTTAACATTGTAGAGCCAGCAGAACTGTTAACTTAATTCCAAAACATAAAATATGCGAAAACATCAGGGCCACAAGAAATATCTTTCAGCGTCGATGAAGTCATTGAGGTTACCGTTCCGTAAATACAGCCTTCTCATGAGCAACTTACTTCACTCAAGGTGTCCCTTTAAACTTTAAATGGCGTGAACTGAACCTCTGCAAAACATGCATCTTACATACTCTACTGAAACTGCATGCTACTAACCACGCATCTTACAACTAAATATAAACTAACACCAAACAATAACAAACACCTTAACTTTCACTACTGTCAAATGAGTCTACAAGTCCTAGTGTTTGAGTTTAAAACAATTTAAAAGCTGTCTTTAGCTTCTGAGAGGGATATAAACACAAACACTAGAGCGGTAGAGTTTCCAAACCTAATAGGCGTTTTAAATATCATACGACATCACTAAGAAAAACACATTTTTTTCACATTAATGTGTACTGACTCGATGACAAAATGAACGAAAATCGTTTGCATAGGCGTGTATCAGATAACACTGTAGGTGATTTAATTATCATTGAAAGACTTGTGTTGGGAGAACATTATGTAAATGTATATATAACATATTGTAACATATTGTAAATGATCGTTGGAACTAATTACGATTAATTACAAGCAATTATAATCAGAACGAAATTTAAACAAAGGCAATGCTAGTGAAATCAAAATTAAAAAACCAAGTAAAAACAAATATGGAATGACTTGCTATCCGCCCATATTTTAGTTGATACTCGTACACGTAAGTGTGTTTTTACACCAACCTTGGCTTCAAACGTTCCAGAGAAATGCTGGAAAATACGTAATCAACCAGGCACCACTCGTCGTTAAAGGTTGTAAAGCGGAACCTCTCCTACAGTAATCATCCCCCAAAAGAAATTAAAAAATTAATTATACATGTAAATATTTATTAATAATAACTTTATGAGTTATTTTATGTAACAATCATATCAACATTTTTGTCAGTTCGGCCGTCAGTAAAGCTCTTGAAGTTGTTGATAGGGAAGAGAAAAGCGTTAGGCTCCCATTTCATTACGCCTAAGGCATGTGCAAAACTAGAAGGCGTGACGTCATGCATTCCTTGCACAGGCCTACCGGCGGACGAAGACTGCAGCCAAGCAGCTTTCAAAGGAGGGGCGAAAGGGTCTGAAGAAGGGCGTGCTCAGCAGGTACCACTACTACAGGCAGTTCATCGAGTAACATTGAGCACCAACTACAGTAGTTCTCTCAATATGCAGTAGAAGCGCGACTCCCTTATGCTTGTATCGCAAGAGATTATGTATAGAAATACAATGAATGCAATGCATTTGCAGCCTTCCCCATTTAAAAAATCACGAGCAGTGACGGTAATAAACATACACGTAAATCCATTCTATGCTTTCGCTTACCCTTTCCAAGAACCCCCACCCGAGCGCTGACTGCTCTAACCGCCGCAGAAGAGCTCTTGCCGCGCGACTGTAGCGGGCACGCGGCGGAGACACGGCGCCCGCCACGCCGCGGGGCTATCGCTAATACCCGTCATCAGCGCGCGCGGTGGCGACTGCCGGAAACCGCGCGCCCGCGGCGAACAAAACACGGGCGCGCTGCGTCTTCACGCGCATCGCGCGGGGCTTTTTGTCCTTCCCGCGGCTCCCGCTTTTAATTGCGCGCCGCGACGGGGGGAGCTGCACCCGGTGGGAGGGGCCAGAATCAGAAAATATACTCATTACAGTAATCAGCTAAGAGGTAATGGCGCGCGAGCCGTATTAAGCACGGGCTTGGACAAGGCGATTTCCCCGAAGCAGAGAATGGCGCACCACGAACACTGCATTTAGGAGCGTTTGCAGAAGAGTGGGATTTACGATGCGAGAAGATGGATTTAATAGCTTACCAAACGAGAAGCCATTTGTGCTTCAATTTGTTTCTATCAATAATAAGAGTTTGGGAATTGGTGAATGCATTAGCAATATAATGCACACCTAAAGATAAATGAAGTAGTTTTATCTTTTGTAAACTTCTTACGAACATAAGAAGTACAATTCACGGAAAGTACAAAGCAGCACAAAACTGACATTTCATAAATTAAGACTCAGCAGTGAATTAAATTACTTCACAGTCGCAACAAGTGCGTGGACACTCCGAAACCCAACATAACCTCTGCAAAACGTCACTACTTCAGTAAAACCGAACAAAACTCATTGTCCGAATGTTCTCTACGAAATGCAGAACGAAAGCAAATACATGTAAACATAGACGGTACCAAAATGCAATTATTACTCCTGAAACACAACCTTGACGAATTGTATACATATTCGCGGCTTTAAGTGGCGAGGACTTGCATCTATCGATGTACTCATATCTATCGTTATTTAAAACATATCTTATGGAAGAAAATTTACTACTGATAAGCGTGCTATTATTTTTTTTTGTAAATTAATTTATACCGCAGTGAATCAACTCAAACAATATCTGAAAAAACACCTAGGGATCACATTTTTCCATTCAAGATAAATACAATGGGTTCAGTAGATGGCCGAAATGAATCCATGACAATACTTTTTTTTAATATATAGATTTCAACGTCAACTTTCCACTCTCATTTTACTCTCTCATTGACACTTTGTTAAGTACCTTTCTTTTTCGTACACTATTTGCCCACATGGAAATAAACCAGTAAATTCCCCTCATGGCCACATCAACACATGACACAATGGATCACATTGCATGCTATCATAGTCTATTTTTTGGAGTCCTCAAACTTTTGAGATACACTGCTACATGCCTATGAGAAGGTGGAGCACCATCTGAGGTTTCAAAAACAGCTGTAACTTTAGAATAGTATTTGCGACGATCTGAATATCTGAATGTGGCTCGTGATAGAATCGCAGAACCAGGTCTAAAAGTGGACGATTTTATTTCAAAGATAATTCCTTTTACTTCACAAAGTTTCTGATGCATTATTTTGTATGTCTTAATATAGGGGTTATTTTTACATGATACAACACTGAGAAATTCAATGATGTATTTTCTTAATTTACTATTAGGTGTATTTTCATAAGTTGGTATGATTATTCAGTATAATTGCAGTAGCATCTGAAATATCTAAAATATAGAACTGTCCATACGGTGCATTGCTTGGATCTTCAGGATATAATGATGACATTCTATGATATGAAGTACCCAGAACACATATGACACATAACCAGGTGGCAATGCAGTATCACTACCTAACGACACAAAAGACAGTACTATTTTATTGATGAACATTATTTCTGAAGTTTTTTGATGAGTTATCATTTTCTATAAACAAATGGTTAATTTCTTCTGGAATATTACTTGAAGGAAAACGTATTTTTCCGTTTAAGCAACACAGAGTAAACTGGTTCGCAGAATTTCTCTCACATGTGAAGTACAAAGCAGAGCATAACCGACATTTCATAGACAAAGCCCCAACTAAAAACGGAATTATTAGTACCTCACTATCGCAGCTGCGCTGAACGTCTCTTTCCCTGCGTCCAGTTAATGCCACGTAAACAACGTCCGTTTGCGCCTTTCGGGGCGCGTGGGCAACGATTCGGAATGGGACATCACCTCTGAACAACTTCACCATTTCAGTAAAACCGAACAAAACCACTGTCGAAATGTTCTCTACGAAATACACCACCTGTCAAAATCAAAATGCATTTATTTCAAATGAAACAAAACTTTGTAGAATTGTAAACGAATCACAACATTCAAAACACTAAGCGGCGTGGTCATATACCTACCGATATTGAAACAGCCTATGGAAGAAATCAATTGGCTACTGATAAGCGTACTATTAAAGAATGATTTATTTAATTAATTTACACCGTAAAAGCTGGTGAATCAACACAAACAATATCTGATAACAATCTAGGGTTCACATTCTTTCATTTAAATGAAAAATAAATACAATCGGTTAAGTAGACGTTCTGAACGAACCCATGGTAGAATACCTTATTTTTTAAATATATAGATTGAAAGATGGGGAGATTCTACGGAAATCGATAATAGATGCAGACAATAAAGCAATTCAACAATTAACACCTCAGAAATCGAAAGAAAGATATAAAAATAAATATGAAAAAAATTGGTCCTGTGGCAAAATTCAAAATAACACAATATGTTGGTTTACATAGAGCTATTGTTTTCTATTTTTGTCATCATATGGTACTGTTATCAACATTTTTCATGAATGAATGCAAGTGTCCTTTTCATTATTGTAATCAAGTACATCGTTGGTGCTGGCCATGCATTTATAACACAAATCAGAAACGTTGGTAGAAAACGTCCAAGTTCAGAAGTTGATATGAGATTTCATTATGTTACACTGTTCCGTAAAGTTCCCCTTGCCACCCTGCTTTAAGGTACGTAAACAACCTAAATTCGACATACGAATATAATGAAATAAATCGTTTTTTCTGAAAATATTGTAAAGTTAGGACGGAACGGGAAGTAACGGCACGAGACGGAACGGGAAGTAACGGAACGGAACGAGACGGAACGGGAAGGAACGGAACGAGACGGAACGGAACGGGAAGGAACGGAACGAGACGGAACGGAACGGGAAGGAACGGAACGAGACGGAACGGAACGGGAAGGAACGGAACGAGACGGAACGGGAAGGAACGGAACGAGACGGAACGGGAAGGAACGGAACGAGACGGAACGGGAAGGAACGGAACGAGACGGAACGGGAAGGAACGGAACGAGACGGAACGGGAAGGAACGGAACGAGACGGAACGGGAAGGAACGGAACGAGACGGAACGGGAAGGAACGGAACGAGACGGAACGGGAAGGAACGGAACGAGACGGAACGGGAAGGAACGGAACGAGACGGAACGGGAAGGAACGGAACGAGACGGAACGGGAAGGAACGGAACGAGACGGAACGGGAAGGAACGGAACGGGAAGGAACGGAACGAGACGGAACGGGACAGGGCGGAAGAAGCGAACGGGAGAGGGCGGGGTGCAGGGCGGGGCGGGGCGCGACGCGAAGCGTGGCGCGGGAGCGTGGGCGTGGGCCGTGGGGGCGCGGGGGCGCGGGCCGCAGAGGCGCGGGGCGGAACGGAACAGGGCAAGGCGGGGCGCAGGGGGCGCGACGTGAGGAGGCGCGCGTCCAAGAGCCCTCGAGTGCTCAGCGGCAAGCGACGAGCGCGTGGGCGAGCCCTCTCGTCTGGGCGTCTCGTCCTCGCGCCGGTGCCCGAGACTCTCCAGGCTCCAGGCAGGTAGACATTCGGTGAGCCTTTTCTTGCGTCCACCCATTTAAAAAAGTGGGCAGCCTCAGTCGCAATATAGATTTTTTTAGTTACGAAAGTCATTCAACCGCTTTCTATCGCGTAATGAGTAACTGTAAATCAGCAAATAAAAATAATGTTTATGTTAACATAATTGAAAAATTGAATTAAAATGGAAAAGAATGTTAGTGCAATTTATATTAAATTTAGGTTTTTACCAGAATAATGATGAATGAATGAAGCCTTATAACATGAATAAGAACCAAAGTTTACACGCATTTCTTGATAGTCTTATGGGGTGGTTATGAATGGCAGTTGTATTTGCATATACAAAAACTCATCTTTGTCAAAAGTACGAAAATAACACTTACATCCTTTTTTATTTCAAGTCTTCAATTATTTATGAAGAACCATCAAGTTGGCTGGACTCTACATCTAAAGTTCCACCCCGCACTCCAAACTAAAATATATCCATGTTGCGACATTACTTTTAGAAATAATGAATTCCTTCAACCACTCCCTTAATTTTGCTCTAAAATATAAAGCAGATAATATAATTATAATACAAGGAATTGCACATAATTGATAACAATTCCAACTACCAATATTTTCGTAAATATCACAATTTTAAATAATCCGAGATGCTCCCACTTCTGGCTAGTTGAATTTGTAATCTCCAATGTTGTGTAATGGTAAAAATTATGTATTTTTGAGTAATGTTTTTTTTAAGATCTGGATATTACACTTCCGAAGTGTGTATTGCGGAGAAATATTTTCTAGCGCGATAGACTAATCTAAATACATAATTATAATTTGCTGAGTTTTTAGACATTCTAATGTTGAACAATAAATAGGAAAGGTGATGAGCAAACTTGTAATTTATCATTCGTTGCTTGATATAAGAATTCAATAATCAACTGTATTAATTTTTTTCCTAATCTACGGGATCTTCATCTTACCGATTAGTCTGCGATCCATGTAGGTATATAAATACACACGTGACCCCTTAAATATTATTGGCCCCCAAAAGATCGAATCCCACCCTTTGGGAACCCCCGAGCTAATGATCTGTGTAATCTGTGCATGTGCTTTTGAGCTGTTGGGGCTTGCTTCTTCGAAATCAGTACCAGCAAGTCTATTCTGTAGATTTGTTCGAAGCGAATGTTTGAATTTAATAGAAATATCATTGTTAGGTATTAAATACTATCGACATCGCTCGTAGCTATTTTGTATTGGTAGGAAATGGTGTGGTGTTTATGACATTGGCATCATTATAGAAATAAATATTAGGCTTGCTTTGTTGTGTTTATTTTTCTATAAAGATGTTTCGGTCATTTTCAGTGCTACAAAAATAACAATATAAAATTGCGAAATAGAAAATACGAAAAAAAAACAATTTTGAAGAGAGAATATATGAAATAACCAAAGTACAAGAAAGAGAATTGTTGAAGAAGGTAAAATAAGAAAGTCGATTTGGAATGACATCAATTATTACACTAAGGTGACATAATTGCTATTATGTATTCAAAATTAAACCGTGTTGATAAAGGAAAGGGAGCAGAGATTCGGAAGTTCAAGAACACGTACGCTAACAGTGCGTAGGAACTCAACATCGGTTACGAAGATTCGTAGTGGCGATTTTCTCATTCGATTTTAGCTCTTATTTTTGTGTACCTTTGTGAAAATGATTTGACATTTTCCTGCATTAACCAGCTATGCAACTTCATTGTATCGTGTATAATGTGTTCTAACTGAAAATTGTATATTTTAAATATTTTACAAGTCTGATATTAGTAAAAAAGTACACCAACGAGCGATTTCAAAGTATAATTTGTATATTTACAGTTCTCATTATACATAATATGCTCGGGAATACATATATATCATACGTCGAATACAAATAATTTGAGACAAAGACAAGAATACACATAAAAAGGAAGAAGAAAATAATGAATACCCGAAATAATTGAAGAGCTTGGGTAGTCACACTTAATAAGCGACATAAACCACAGCAAGACCTCGCCCATCAATGCCTCGCTTATACATCGATTTTGGTCGAAATAAGCGTCATCTTGTTACTGACGCAATGCCCTCCTAATTACGAACAGGACGAACAGTAACAAGGTAAGCCTCGCTTTCACCAAAATCGATATTCCGAATACCAGAAGGCTTGCGATGGCTGGTGCGACGTACCGTTCCAAGTCGTTCCAGTTGCAGTTGCAGTTCCAGTTGCAACAACCACGACCATATTTCCTTTTGGATATTTTTACCCTTTGTACTGCAGGATCCACCTGTTTAGGGTTACAGGAGGTTAGGACTCCTGCCAATATTAACCTTTTGGACATTTGTTTCCAAACTTCTAGGGTGCTCTCTGTATGTTAACGGGCCATAGAAGATTGTATGAGCCTTATTCAGGAAGTGGGGGAAACGCCATAGCGTGGGAAGAGCCATGCTTCATTTGCGACTCCCCCCCCCCAATATTTACTGTTAATAAAGCCATTAAATATTGGCACTCATTTTGAAAGGAGGTTGAGTGAACCTCAGGATCACCCTGAACAGGACATAGCTGGCCTTTTGTAATTTGATCTCTCTTTTTTCTTATGTAATTATTTCCATTGTGAGACTCTGAAAACTATCGCAACTCTGCCGGAAAGTTTTTTGTTTTAAAGAAACGAAATTACGGCCTCTGACAGATCATCGCTTTGCGCGGTGACGTACGTTCCTCCACCTGCCATATCCTCTTGTGCCGAATGGCCTGGCGCGCCCGCCCGCCCGGGTTCACAAGGCGTCGTGTAAGGGGCGTGGGGCGTGGGGCGTGGGGGCGCTGGCGGCGGAACCACCCTCGGCCGCCGATGCTGGCTCATCACTTTCTGCCTCCACACGGTTCTCCTCCGCCCGGGTCGGGGAGGCGTGGGGACGGGCAGGGAGGGGCGGGGAGGGGCTGAGGAAAGGGGGGGAGGCGAAGTGAGGGGAACGGATAGGCATGGAGAGGCGGGGAGGGGTAGGGGGCAGAGAGTGGAAGGGAGGGCCAGGGAGAGGCAGGGAGGGCGAGGAGGGGCAGGGTGGGCGAGGAGGGGTATGAAGGGGAAAGGGGGCAGGGAGACGAAGGGGGAAGTGGCGGGGAGGGGGGAGGGAGGGAGGGAAGGAAGGAAGGAAAGGGCGGGTGGCGGGGAGGAAAAGGGAGAGACAGAAGGGAAGGGCGGGGCTCGTTGGAACGCCGGCGAAGAAGCCATCGTTGTTCTGCCGACGAGGACGCAGCGTAGTCGGGCTTCTCTTGCTGGGAACGCGGGGGGAAATTCGGGTGACCGAGTCCGCCGACATGTGAATTCGGTAGGAAAAAAGTTTGGTATCAATGGGACAGATATCGAAGGATGTGATGTCAATAGAAGGTTCGTCACAAGGGGTAGGTGGTATCAATGATAAAGTGGATAGCAGATGTGCCAATATTTTTTTAAAGCTTCAAGCAGAAAGAGATTTAATTTGACATAGCATTGTTTGTAATACGTAAGTCCTAGATGAAACAAACCTTTAAATATGATTGTTTCAAACGATTTGGAAACGACTTAAAATAATTTATTACATTTCATATTTATATATTCATATCACATTTTGTATTATTCATTAAACAAGGTGTTACATCCATCTCCTTTCCTGGAATTTTACTGTAATCCTGTAGTTTTAACTAGTGCACACGCGCGCAAGCACAAGAATGAAATCCCAACGAACGAACGAAAGTGTTCGCGGCCGCTGTGAAACGGAATGGGGCAACGGGCGGCAGAAGAAACGAGGGTAGCTTCTCTGGCGCCGGCGAAGGTGGGGCGAGCGGCGGAGAGCGTGGGCGGTGCGCGTTGGGGCGACATCCCGAAACCCCCTGGCCTACATATCAACACGTTATCAACATTTAATGGAGCTTTGTGGACAATGGTTTATGGGCACGGTGAATACGATTCTACTGTCAAAATTGCAACAAAAAATAAAATGGCAAATCCAAGATGATGGATTCAAAATTTTAAAAAAGTCTAAAAATGTTTTAAATTTTCATAAAAATTTGTAAACAGGGTTTTATGGTTTTTCTGATTCCGATTACAAAGTTAACATAGAAAAAAACAAAATGGCGGATTAAAAATTGAAAAACGCCCAAAAAACGTTCTGTACGAATTGCAGAATAGTAACAGTGTTTCTTGATGTTTCAATAGTAAATAACGAATTTTTTACAAATTTCGTTGTGGAATTCTGTAGAACGTGTAACTGTTTTCATTAAGAATCAAATTAATTGTATCTTTAGTTTAAACATTAATTATTAATTAAGTAGTTTTAATGTTTCTTAATAATGTAAACATTGTACTCATCACTATGATTTTCGACCATTTTGAATGATGAAAATTGATCGAAACACAAACAAATTGCTCGCTCAACGGCCACGTTTCCAATGCTGCAGAACGTCACTGTGACGCCAAGGGGCTTTTCTCACCGTGGAATAAGACTCGCTGGCAACAAGTCTACTCAACTGCTGACTTCAAATTCCCTAAATAAAACCACCTTTTTTTTCAGCCTTTTGAGATCTTGCCCCAATGCGCGGAGGTGGCGGTGCCAGTTGTCAGTTGCAGCGGCGCGTGGAGACTGATGGGGCGGTGGGATGAAAAGGGCGGGTCAGTGCGGGAGGCGCGGTCCGCCCAGCTGACACTGAGAGGAAATCGCAGCATCAGCACGGCTTTCAGCGGTCGAACATCCTCTCGTGCGACTCGTACGACGGTTTTATTTTCTTTGCCACTGCTTCAAAAGAAGGCCCCGCACGGGTTCCGTCACACACACACTAGTCCTGCGTTCACAACTTCTCTCATAATTACACCATCGCTGTTCTTTCTTCATATTTAGCAGTTCTGATAATGAGTATATTTTACCCGCACATTTTTTTCTCAGTACCAAGTAACACGTTCGCAATCTATAGTCACCATTACTCAGTTTCAACGTAATTGTGTACATTAGTATTCAAAATAAAACGAGAATGTCGTTTTCGCCTTCCACTTTAAAAAAATGTTATCTTATTTTTCGAAACATCAGGAAGATAACTTCTAGTTTAGAACTACAGTATTTCGAAGTCCACCTATGATGTCATGAACATGATACTCGTATAGGCGAGTATCTTATTACTTTCTCGCTCTCATGAAGGAACGTAGTAAGAAGGGAAAGTAATGTAATCATCCGCGAGAAATCGGCAGTTTTTTTTCAATTGTATCCCAGAAATACTGAAATTGTTTCCTATAAGAAATGTTTATCATTATACATATAATTTCGTTCGTTTCACATTTTTACGAAATAAGAGAAGGAAGCCCCGAACATCCTTGTATAGTAATCGAGTAACCGTCCGTTGGGTCCGTTTGGCCGTTTCCGGTCTACAAATCGAAACAAATGAGGTCATTCGACGCATCACGGTCTCCCAATGAAGAACTGATCTTTTTCGGATCTATCCAGAAAACTCAAAGAAATTTCTCTTAAAAACATGTTTTTTTTTACATTTCTAATCAACTAAAACGGGATTTGGGTGACTTAAGGCACCTATAGATGTGATCAATTACGCATTGAATTCCTCCTAACAAGACAAGCAATTTGCACAATTCTCACTCTGTTCCCTCCAGCGCATTCTCAAAGCAGCCTAGAAAGTACGTGTTTGATATGTTTTGAATGTATCTATGAGAACATTAGTAAAACACTATGAAAATACTATTTTATCTTTCCGGTATTTGCATTAACGTAATGTATATATTGATGAAATTCACGATAATTAAACGTAATTTCGTAATAAATTAAAGAACAATTCTAGAAAAAAACGTATTCTTGAGGCTTAAAAGCTTTTAGTGCTGAGATATCGAATTACTATTTACTAGGCTGTCCGGGTGACGCCGCGTCCATGGCGAAGGTGCCGACGTTTCGGTCGTCATCCTCCCTGAGGAAGGTCGCAGTACGCCCTGAGGAAGGTCGCAGAATGGCGACCGAAACGTCGGCACCTTCGCCATGGACGCGGCGTCACCCGGACAGCCTAGTAAGTACTGACTCCGGCCGCGGAAGCCTACGCTCTCAATCGAATTACTATATTCCCTTTTCTACTAAAGGCGAATCCTTAGGACATAATTCATTATATTGATAAAAGTTTTTCATTATATTCACGATTGTTTAACTTACTAATATAATGGCACTCGAATTTTCAAATAAAACAGCACTTCTATCGGTTCTTCTTGCTCTTGTTTCTCAGCTTAGACGAGTCAGGCAAGTGAAATGTTTTGAAAATTTCTATGTAATAAGATCTGTGATAAGAATAGTGTCAACGCGAAAATATGTCACCGGAGGCACCATGTTAAGCTAGAGCAACAGTAATCTCCTAATTATGTGACGTCCCTTGAACAGGCGTATTCTGTGAAATAAGAAATAATAAGTACTGCAAAGTATTCCCAATACAGTGGTTCATTGTAATTATTGGTACTAGAAGCGTAAACAATAGCAGAAAATAGAGGCCTATCTTCATCTAAATTTTCGGTTAATCACATCTTTGATTAAATTTTTATACATATGTGACGGTGAAAACACAAAAAAATATCATTAAAAAATCTTAAACTATTTAATACAAATGAGTAACTAGTATAATAAGTCGAATCATTGGTCAACACTTTATCGCCATGAAACGTTAATTCGAAACGTTTAAGTTCGGAAGACATTTATTTCTATTTATAGCACATTTCGTACGAACGTTTACAATGTTCAATACACAATTCGTGCGAGAGAACAATCAAGTAGCGAGAGCCATAATTTGGAAACATAGGTACAAATACAACACAAATGCGCAGATGGGGAATAGAGGGATAAATTTAGCCTTTGTACAACGTTGAACACCAAACCCACGATGCCCGTCTTTTTACGGAGCGCAACGCTCTCCTTCCAAGCCAACACCCAGCGCCCTCCGCGACGAGGAAAAGAAGCGCTTCGTTTGCTGCACCGCCCTCTCCCCTCCGCACACTGAGGCAACATCTCTAAAAGCTGGCCAAAAGTCGAAAAAAAAAGAAGTTTTTATTTAGGGGATTTTAAGTAAGCAGTTGGGTAGACTGCTTCCCAGAGTGTCTAATTGTACAGTTACAGAAGGTCCGAGGCGTCACTGTGAAGTTCTGCAGCATTTGGAACGTGGCCGTTGAGCGAGCTGCAATTTCTGTCATTCAAAATGGAAATCGTGAAAGTGAGTACAATGTTGACATGTATTACAAATAATTAAAAAAGCATGTTAAAATTAATTATTAATTTTTATTATTATTAATTATTATAATTAATAATAATAAATAATTATTATTATTTTAATTATTAATGTTTAAACAAAATTATGCAATTAATTTGCTGTTTTTATGTGTAAACAGTTATAACTTCTACAGAGTTCTACGTAAAAATATCATTTTCTACTATTTAGCTACTAGAAATGTCAAAAACAAACCTGCTATTCTGCATTTCGCGTAGAAACATTTTCAGACGTTTTTCAATTTTAATCCGTCATATTCGAGCCGCCATTTTTTTGTTGCATTTTTAACATTGGAATCTTATCAGCGTGCCCTAAAACCTTTGTATACAAGGTTTAATTAAATTTTAATAACGTTTTCGAATTTTGGACAGCATTTTGAGATCTTGTCCCAACAACGTGCGCAGCGCCGCGCCGCGCCGCGCCGCGTCGTGACGAGAGAGCGGGCTCAAAGGAAACTTCGCTTCCTCCCTTCCTCCCTTCCTCCCTTCCTCCCTTCCTTCCCCGCCCCTCCCCGATCGCCGGCAGCGCCCGCTAATCCGGAAACTCGATTGGAGAATTAAATCTTCCTTTATCAGGGCGGTTGGCCGCCGCCGCCGCCGCCGCCGCCGGATTAGAGAAAGTTCTGGAACCTCCCGGCGCGGCGGAGCAGCGGCAAGGCCGTGAGGATGCCGAGGTGGGCGGAGTCTTTTCGGTTTCCAGCCACGAGTCGTGTTCTGGTTGCTTTGCAGGGATATTGGGAGACAAACTGCGAGCCCCTTTGAGTCCAAAATGATACTGAATCTGCTCTTTGTTTGAGTTACCGACGGCGATGGCTCAGTAGCAATTGAGATGCCTCTGCAGAATCGTCTACCAAGGGATCGTAAGGTTGAAACGCGATGATGGTGGATTTTCGTCATCAACTACATAGAAGGGTCGAATTCAACCACTGCCTGAAGAACTAATGGTGCTAATCAGCACATTCTTTCTCGACCGTATTTCATGCAAAATTACGCGAAAAGTACTACAATTTTCGAAACCTTATACCTGACCTTATTTCAAAATGTTTCTTGAAAGAACATATTTCATTAACGGAAAACCTCTATCTTTAATATTTTAGTTCAGGGACATTCTGAACAATTTTTTAACTTTTGGAACTTTCTAAAAATCAGTGTTTTTAAACAAACATGAAACCTGCACTATTCTCTAAAAATTCCCCAAAATTAAAATATCGCTTTCAAGTTCAAGGGCCCCCGACATCAGCCAGATCGGTTAGAGAATATCAATTTTGGAGAAAATCGCCTGAACGGTTTAGTTGCTAGCGTTGTTCACAGACGGACAAAGACACGTTTTGCCATCATGATATTTTTTCGGTATCAAGGACACACAAAACATCGATTCTGGTTACACTACGTGATGGAGTATTTCGTTTTAATTTAGCACATGGATTTATCCACTTCTTTCGTACCAGGGTCCTGTAATACGACTTTTTCTGCCGAAAATTCGCCGTTCTTTTCGCGAAACATTACATAACCGAACCATTACATCTCTCTACTCCGCAACGAGAAAGTAAAAGTTCTAGCGGCTGGCTACTCTGAGCGGTAGTTGCTCTCAAATACTTGGCGCGAGATTTCTTCCTCATTCTTGCTTCCTTCTCTTCCCTAATTCACTTGTGACATAGTGAAAAGAGAATAAATTCAAATAACAAAAATAAAAATAGTACATTGAAAAGTTACAGACTAGTTACAATAAATTGCTAAATTTAAACACTCCGGCAACCTTTTCCTTCCAATACCCTCCTTTACCGCAGAAAAAACAAGCCACGCGTGATGCGAGCTGTCGGACTTCCGTCCCGTGACAATTACCGTCACATGGCCTGATGCCAAAATTTAAACCGGTCGCCGTCTGGCGGACCGCGTGCATGAAGCACTCGAGATCGTCTGGCCCTTACACTCCGGAAATCTCGCCCCCACTCTTACACTCCCTGTACCTACGCGTACTAGGCCCTCTGATGTAAACTGAATGAGAACGCGGGCGCAGATGGCGCCGCGTTAAATAGTTGAGGGCTACACCCCCACCTCACAATCTCCCTAGATAGGCTCGCCTGCTGTCGGCAAGCGAGGGCTCGCTAGCCAGCATCTTAGGAGGGGGATACACCCCCACCACACAAGATTCCCAGGTAGGCTCGCCTGCTGTCGGCAAGCGAGGCTCGCTAGCCAGCTTCCTAGGAGTTAACAGTCTAAGGTTATTTTTGGCTCTGCCACGCTGTCTGCGTCAACTGCCAGAGCGCAAAATCCCGGAAGTCCAGGCTCAACCCCTTCCTCCCCCGAAGCGCACTTTCACCGACCTAACAGTTCTGGGCCTCGTATTAACGACGCCACACACTCATCTGCATTCACTGCCTACCACAGTCGGCAGCCGAGAGAATACCGCAAGTGGGTTGGTGACTCGTTGGGAGAGAAGCTTAAGAGGGGAAAAACCTCACAAGACGACGTGAAGGGCGTCGCCAGATCTCACAAACCAGCGACGAACACCGCCATTTCCCGGAATATAACAGGAATATAACCTTTCGGTTCTAATGAGATAAGCAGTTGACACGCTCGGATGCAAATGCTCATTGACTTTAGTAATGTTCTATTTTTTAAATATGAATTTGCATCCAAAAGATGTGGAGGCCGGTATTTTCGTTCTTAGGTACCGCTTCACATCACGATGGCTTGACCTGCGTGGCCGATGAAGCAAGTCGCCGCCTTCCGGAGAACAATTTAAGGTTTATTGCGGTGAGAGTTTGTTTGACTGAAAGTTCATTTTATAATACGATTCACTATAATACGAATACACTAGAGAGTGGTGTCATTAAGCCAGAAAACGTGAACAACAATACCGCAACAAAAAGGGGAATAATGTATTTAGAAGCCACAAGATTTTGGTACCATTCTACATTAATATAATAATACCATTAAGAACATAATAATGCCACTTAAGAAAATCAGAAGCACAGTAAAATAATGTACTTAAAAAACACACAAATGCAGAATGTCGGATTTCCTCCAAGTCTAGACTTTACGAAAGTAAAAGATTTTCCGTTTTCTTGCGGATGTTTACATAACTCTTTTTACGAAGAGTTCGTATGGCGATAAATTAAAAAGTCGTAGAGAAAGATTCTTAAAAATGCTTATTTTGCAAGAAGAGAGATCAAATAAAAAATGACACTTTCAAGTTTTTAAAAATGGAAATAACGAGCATGTTGTTTTGAAATTATTTAACAACTCGTATACATACCAGACATTTTGAATCATGACTAATGTTCTCTGTTACGTAAGTAGGAAACCAGAACTTTTTTCATCAAATGGAAACGGAGCCTTGAACGAATTATAAAACTTGAGCGTTGAGTATCATCGATTATCCGCTGAACTTATTTTACAACATTATCTCTTTTTAATTAAATTTTAAAACTTCTTTATCCGGTCTCGCGGGCACGATCCGCGTTCCTCCCACCGCCGCGTCCTCTCCCAAATTGCTACCTTCGCCCAGGATATCGAGAGTCGATCGTGCCTACCCGCTGGCCAAGCGCGTTTACTCTTTCCGCCTCTCCACGCACTCCGCCGGAGTCGGGGGGCAGGGGCGGGGGAGGGGGGCGTAATATTTTGTGGGTTCATGAATCGCCCGCGCGTGGTAGGTGTTTGGGGGGCCTTGGAGGAGAAATTGAAGAGGGCCAGCCGCCGCGAGACGCCCTCAAATCGACGCGCGCACGATCGCCCGCGCCGCAGCGGCCTCTAATCGCCCCCCCCCCCCCGCCCACCGCGAACAAAAACGACTCGTGCGGCGCCTGCCTCGGCGCGGGTTCTGTTCATCGGAGACGAATACTTACTTCTCGCGTTCTCGAAGGAATGCGAAGGATTGGCTTGCGTTCTGCGAAGACACTTCTCCAGAAACCATAAGAGTAGCTTATTTTATAACTTCACTACAAAAGTATTGCACTACAATTTTAATTTTTGAAACATTCAATTTAATTTCCATACCTGTGCTATTTTACCCTACTTAAATACGTCTTTGAAGAATAAAACGTCACCTCTCTACATTTTTCCCTCTCTTTATTTACGCCACCTGGGAAGAAGGGCATGTGTACCCGCACGGTAGAAGTCTGGGCCAGCACGTCAGAGACATTGTGTAACAGCCCTCACAAGGGCGTCATCATCTGGAACCCGCCTCACAAACCTTTTTTAACAGCAGTTCTTTCGATATTCTGCACACATGTGCGTCTCCTATATTTACATTCATTGATAATTCATTCTCGGTTTCACGTTTCTCAGCCACAATGAGGTTGTGAATGAGCTGCACATCGTCAGAAGAATGTGAGGGGCGCAGTCTGCCGCTGCGGGGGAGATCCTGAGGCTTCGCTTGCATTCACCAGATAGTCTGGAATCCCATCGACTGCAATCAACTGCATTTTCATAAACCTTTTTAACCTCTTGGGAATGTTTGCCAATGTCTCATTCTCACAGCATATGAATTCTATAACCAGATTGCTTCTGACAGCTAATGCAGCTGCCAACATCTAATGCAGCTGCCAACTTAAACGAGTGCTACCAGAGCAACACTTGCGGAAACACGTTGAACTAAAACTGAATTCAAGCGAAAAGAACAATTCTACAAAATACGTAAAGATCAAAGAGGTAGGAAATAAAATGATTTTTTTAAAACATCATGTGCATTACTTTTGAAGTGGCCCTCGTATCTTGGGAATTCACTTGTATTGGTCATTTCATTTAATACCACCGCAATAAAATAATGCACAAGGCAACACAATACAATAATTCTAGATTAGTTAATAGTAGATTAGTCAGGTTACCATAATGTGTTTGAAATTGTAAAGAAGAACGCTGGCTACATGGAGAGAATAAACACAAATAGATGGAAGTGAGATAAGTGTGGGAATAGCTCAAAATATGAGGGCGTTCTTGATGTGGAATTGGAAATTTTGGCATAGCAAGGTGGTGTCGGGAAGAAGTAAGAAGAGCGAGGCTATAAAGTGGTCTAGATGAGAAAAAGAAAGTCTAGCTTTCGTTAGGGAAAGAAGGTACGCGACTGAAGGGATAACTATTCTTAGAAAGGGAGTCTGGGATGGAAAGAAAATCTTAAGAGAAGGGGATAATGAGTTACAAGTGCGTGAGTTGTTTAAGAAAGATGTAACTCGCGATTATCGAGATGCACAAAGAAATACGAGTCTGGACTAAGATACTTGAACAGGAAGGGAAAATAGTAGGATAAGAGCGAGAATTTGACTGGGTAATGAAATCAGATGCAGAACTGGACGAACTGCGGGAGAAGGAAGGGAGACAGGAGAGGAAGGGTCACATGACGAATTATTGCTTAGAACAAATCTGGCAAAATGGAACTCATTAAGTGGCCACCTCTATTTACGGGCAATTTTTGCCGAGGCTATTGGTGACCACATAAGTCAGGTTTCATAGTACTTCAAAGACAATAAGTCGGATGTCATGTTGCCATATGACTATAAAATGGAAACCTGTAATACTAAATGAAATCAGATATAGCGATACGGTAAATGTTAAAAAAATGAATGTCTCAACTAACAATTTTGAAAAATCAGCATTGATTTTAATGAAGTATATATAGTTCTAATCTCAATGTTTCAGACAAAATTTAGAAAGATAATTCATTATTACGTCATAGCTTGTGCAGCTCGCGTACGACCGGCGAAACCACTTCACATTTTCGTCCGCAAAGTGAACTTGCAGACCCGAATGCCGCAGTTCAAACACTGATTCATCCTCGTGTAATCCTGCGCAGGTGCACGTGGAGCGCGTGACCTCGCGAAGATTTGAAGGCGCGACCTCGCGAAACCGCGCCCGTCTCTTCCCCACCTGCCGGACCGCCGCGCAACCGAGTGGCCGCCGCCGTCGCCGCCGCTCCAAACCTGTCGGCGGGCTTCGTCCAAGAATTTCGGTTTCATTTACATAAACACGGCGCTTAAGCAAACAGGGCGGCCCGGTGCGGCCACGACCGCGTGAGCGACCGCTCGCCACCGATCGGCGCGCGCGCACGTGGCTCCTCCGGCGCCTACCGCCCTCGCCCTCGCCCTCGCCCTCGCTCTCTCGCCCGCGCCCTCTCGCCCGCGCGCCCTCGCCCGCGCCCTCTCGCCCGCGCGCCCTCGCCCGCGCCCTCTCGCCCGCGCGCCCTCGCCCGCGCCCTCTCGCCCGCGCGCCCTCGCCCGCGCCCTCTCGCCCGCGCGCCCTCGCCCGCGCGCCCTCGCCCTCGCGCCCTCGCCCTCGCCCTCGCGCCCTCGCCCTCGCGCCCTCGCCCTCGCCCCCTCGCCCTCGCGCCCTCGCCCTCGCGCCCTCGCCCTCGCCCTCGCGCCCTCGCCCTCGCCCTCGCGCCCTCGCCCTCGCGCCCTCGCCCTCGCGCCCTCGCCCTCGCGCCCTCGCCCTCGCGCCCTCGCCCTCGCGCCCTCGCCCTCGCGCCCTCGCGCCCTCGCCCTCGCGCCCTCGCCCTCGCGCCCTCGCCCTCGCGCCCTCGCCCTCGCGCCCTCGCCCTCGCGCCCTCGCCCTCGCGCCCTCGCCCTCGCGCCCTCGCCCTCGCGCCCTCGCCCTCGCGCCCTCGCCCTCGCGCCCTCGCCCTCGCGCCCTCGCCCTCGCGCCCTCGCCCTCGCGCCCTCGCCCTCGCGCCCTCGCCCTCGCGCCCTCGCCCTCGCGCCCTCGCCCTCGCGCCCTCGCGCCCTCGCCCTCGCGCCCTCGCCCTCGCGCCCTCGCCCTCGCGCCCTCGCCCTCGCGCCCTCGCCCTCGCGCCCTCGCCCTCGCGCCCTCGCCCTCGCGCCCTCGCCCTCGCGCCCTCGCCCTCGCGCCCTCGCCCTCGCGCCCTCGCGCCCTCGCCCTCGCGCCCTCGCCCTCGCGCCCTCGCCCTCGCGCCCTCGCCCTCGCGCCCTCGCCCTCGCCCTCGCGCCCTCGCCCTCGCGCCCTCGCCCTCGCGCCCTCGCCCTCGCGCCTTCGCCCTCGCCCTCGCGCCCTCGCCCTCGCCCTCGCGCCCTCGCCCTCGCGCTCGCGCCCTCGCCCTCGCGCCCTCGCCCCCTCGCGCCCTCGCCCTCGCGCCCTCGCCCTCGCGCCCTCGCCCTCGCCCTCGCGCCCTCGCCCTCGCGCCCTCTCGCCCTGTCGCCAACGCCCGCGCCCTCGCCCGCGCCCTCGCCCGCGCCCTAGCCCAAACGCAGGGAGATTTCTGACATGCAGGTGAATCTAGAGTGGAATGAAACACGCGTTACTGATGATTTCGTGTTTCCGGGCATAAAACTCCTTGGTTGGTTGGTTGGTTGGTTGGTTGATTTATTGATTGATTGTTAGTGATTCCGGGCGAGTCAACTACTAAGCTCATTAGTCTCGTAGGTGTAGTGTATGTCATCCTCGGGAGGTGGCGGTGACCCCCGTTGGATGGGGAGATCGACGACGACCTTCCGTCGGCTAGCGGGGTGTCCCAAAACCTGGTATCTCCCACCAGCGGGGCTCTGCGTCAGCTAGGTCAACCTCTAAGCTCCCGACCGGTCTCCCGGCATGTGTGGTAGCGTAGTGCATGTTAGTGTAAGAGTGTGTACAGGGGGTGAGGATAGGACAAGGAAGAAGGTAAGGTCGCAAGCGGCCCATGGCCCGTTTGTTAGAGTATTGGTCCGGCATTCGCCTGGTATTGATCGGAAACCACGGATAACTTCTGATCAGAATAGCTGGCCGCTAAAATTCTTCTCCAGACAGCGAATGAGTTATACTTAACTGACAAGCTATTGTTGAAAATCCTGTCACTGTCGGGACTCGAACCTAGGACCACCCGGGCAGAGGGACTGTAGTGGCATCAGTTGATGACATATCTCCCGGTGCGGTGAATGAATCACGCGTGACTGAATTTGTGTTTCCGGGCGCATCAAATCCTATGGTCATTTGTGGTGAAAGTTCAAAGTCCAAAGGTGTGGGTATTCCTCTCCCACCGGAACAAGAGATCCGGCGCCGTTCTGCGCGTCGTCTTGTGGGGTTCCCCATCCAGGGACCTCCACGAGCGGAGCACTGCCCCATCCGAGATGAGCTCTGAGCTTGTGGCTTGTTTCCCGATGTGTGATAATGTAGTTTACGTGGAGAAAATCGCGATAGTCAACTACACACTGCAATTAACCGAGGAATTTTCAACCGTATTCGCTAAAATGCATTAACGATGACAAGAAATATATTTATATTAGTCTGAAGTTAAGCAAATAATGAAAGTGGTTGAAGTATCAAACCGAGGAGATACATGATGTGTGTATTCAACCACGAGCATTAAATTTTAATTATCAATATAATAATAAATGCACGATATGGTATTTAATTTGTGTCTTTCAAATACTTTTCGTAGTACTGAAAACCTTGACTAATTCCAAAAAAATGCAGTTTGTTAGAATATGCACACAATTACATTCCAACTACTTCCATTTGATATCAACGCTTGTCATGATTGAGTTGACGTTTCACAGGAGGTAGTTAGACTTGCTAAATTTAGACATGAAAATTATTCACCATAGAGACATGTTCATTCACGATTCATACACTCGATATAATATTCTAGAACAGGAATACACCGTACACTTACACAAAACTTACACTTGTATAAGTTTTGTGTATACTATACTGTAAGATTTGTTATCAAAAACAACTATGTTAAAATTTCCAAAAAAAAATTCGTAATACTGAAATGCTATTCCAACTTAAAGAAACCAAAAAGAACGAAAATTCACTCTTAAGGTTCGGCGTCCGTTAATGATTTAACAGCTCACAGTCTGTAAACAACAATCGAAACGAATGATTTGTAGCGAAATATAACATATGAGCACACTTATTCCAAGAAGTAATATTTTTATGTATGTGTTTTTTTCTTATAAGAAGGTGGTATTATGAAAAGTACTGAACGACACACAGCCGGTATTTCAAATAACAGTCGTGGTTGATTATAAACCTTAATTAACTCGGATTACAAACTTCAATCACGACAGGTATTTGCGCCATATCAGCCTAATGACGTTAATGACTATAACAGTGACAATATGGCGTCAGTACGTATACATCCCCATCAGCCAATTAAATGTAACAAGGAATATCTTTTAAACAATGAATTAACTATTTAGTGTTAACGTGTTAACAATGAAGAATAGTGTATAATTTCTGATATTTTGAGTGTGCCAGAAATATCTTTTACGAATTCTCTATCTAATAAAGAATCTAATCAAATATAAATAAAAAGAGAATAAAAGTACTTAAATGCATGAGCAGTAACAAACAAGTATTTATAACAGATGTAGGAAATCGATTTCCTTAAATTTATGAATGCATATTTATTATAAATATATGATTAACAGCTTGCAATTCGAAATCTAAAGACGACATTATTTATTCCACCGAACCATCCACCTGCAATATGCTAGACTTTAGACGGCATATTAAAACTGACCAAAACGGGTTTTCATTTTACATTTCACACTTTTTCAAATGTAAATATTATATTTATTTGTTTTAACAAATTTTAAGATCGGTTTTTGGCTATCCAGTTGAAATATACTGGATTTATCTTGACAAGTTACTCCTCGAATTATTCTTAATTAATATGTTCAGTACTGCATAATATTCAGACACACTGGCAAATATTGAATGCCTCTAATCTTGTACGTTTAACATCTTCTGACCTTTCATCACACAAATTAACGTCCCTGCGACTTGCATAAAGAAGATTGAATTATGTCCGTTCATCTTGGAACAAGAATGTATTATATCGATGAAATCTCAAAGGCTATAAAGGTGCAGAGATGGTATTTATTTCATTTCTATAGTACCTTCGAATTATTACCTCGTATTAATAATATTTATTTAAGATATTTTAGAATGTGAAGATATCAAAAATAAATTCCACTATAAACAGGAAAGAAGCGTAACTAATGCTTCTTTTACAATTTAATAAAATTATTTTCTTATTATCTAGTTGGTTAAACTCATAAAAACTCGATTGAAGTCATAAGCCGCTCGATCATTCTTAAAAAACTGTAGATAAAGGATCTGAAAAATGTGAAGGCTATCCCGCTAATGTAATGGCAAAAACGATATAATGTGATATGGAGATGCCCTAAATAGAGCGAGCGACCTTTAGCAAGTTAAGAGGTCCATCTGCATAATTCTCATTCCAAAGCCTCAGACGCCCTAAGGCGGATCTAAGCTTCCTGAACGCCGTTATCTTCACGATTTCGGAATCTGTTCGGCTAACGGAATTGGAAATATTCTTCGACTGGACAGCAAAGTTTCTCAACAGCCAAAAAAAAATGTTTTTGCTCGAAAAATGCCAACATAAAAAACGCAGACGGGTCGGCCCAGAGGCGCTCTCTTTCAAAATCCGAGTGTACAGGATCGAACGAGACTGGGGTGGCGACTTGTTTCATTGATTGACATTTCCGGGGACGTCGACCGATATATGTTGTCCGCTTCGTCATTCGAATAATGATTTTTTTATCCTGAGAGGTGGCGGTGTTCCACCCGCTGGATGCGAGATCTCTCACCGGCTTACAAGTTGGCTACTGGCCATTTCCCCCTCCAGGAATACCTCTGGGAAGGGCATCGAAGCTGCCGAATGGTTTCCCGGCATGGGTGGTAGTGGAGTGCGTATTCACAACTAGAATAGGCATCACAGTTATTTTCTTAAGACATTTTATTAGCTGGGCCGCGAAATGAAACCTGATATATTTTTCTACACATTACAAAGAATAATTAACAAACTCCAAGGTAACAAAAATTGCAAAGCAATTTAAACTCTTTGCTATAGACACTGAAACCTCTCTGAGTTATTCAATCCAGCATAGGCACACAGGAAGTGGAGGGAAGGAAACAACAAGGAACATAGTGAGACTTCCAGTAATTTCTCAGTAGCACGTCGCGATTTCCTGTTCACCTCGGTGGCAGGCAGTTTAGGGGTGCTCTTCCACCATGGTTGGGTCTCAGTCCACCGCCACCACACGCCGCGCCATTCCGCGCCGCAACACACTCACAGCCGCCCCGAATATGCTTTGCTGCCGCCCCTTTCCCACGTCTAAGGGGAAGGGAAAGTCAAGGGGTGGCGGCTGTGTGGTCGGGGGTGTAACTCTGACGTTGTTCAAGTCAGGGGGAAACAGCTACCCAGGTTATCTTCATCCAGGCGAGGCAGAGACGAACTGGATGACTTGCCGCAGCCAGCGAGAAATTAAATTTTTTGGGGGGGCGGCGCGAGAAATTCATATTAGCGCCCCCATAATCGATTTTAACACCAAGGAGCGCCCAAACTGTGCGGAAAGTACTAGCTCACACAAGGAGCGTCCAGCTTGGCGAGAAAATTGTCTAGTCTGCTCCGACACGAATGTGTTAACAACGCTCAAACGCCATTTTCTCAAAAACGGCTCCGAATTGTTTCTCTAAACTTTCTATACAAACAGCCCGTAATGAACTCTTTAACACCGCAGAGAACGGCTGTCGGAAAATTTTCTTTTACAAATCGAACGATAACGGAATGGAATAGATTGCCTGCCAAACCCTTTCCTCGTAGCGTTCAGTTCCAAATCCGTTCCTCGTAGATCAGAGAAAAAATGAAGGAAATGATTAAAGGGTAGTAGTGAAGTGAAGTGAAGTGCAGTGTGGTCTTAAATGAACAAAAATTCAGTGCGGAGTTAGATTATAGATGTTTCTTTTTTTAAGGTAATTTAATGTTTTATGAATTAGACAGTTTTGATATTATTATTATTATTATTAATGTTCTTTTTTATTATCATTATTATGTAATTTGCATGTAAGCTGTATTATCTTATTATCTTAGCTGCCACCGGGTTATGCCCATTCGCAATTGAAATAAATTTATCTTATCTTAAGATGACATTAAATTAATTTTGCTGTAGTATTTTGTTTATTTCAAATATTACATAAATGCATTTTTAAATAACTCTCACCCCGTTAATATGCACATTCCCAGCGATTTGTGTGTATTATTACATTTGCGAGTGGAGCTGCTTCAAATAACTTCCAATAAAGTTTTTCGAAAACTAAAGAGAATTCTGTAAAAACAAGGTTCAAATTTCGCATTTACAACTAGACCATAAACGATTGTTTTAACGGCTCCAAATTTTTCAACGTATATTTCCTTATAGTTCCAGGTTTTACTCTTATATGATATTTTTAATGTAATACATGGGTTATACTATTAGGAAACTGAAAAATTGAGATTTTTTTAAAAATGTACTTTAGGCGACTATAGTTCGCAGATTGCTAAATTAGAAAACTAACTAATACGAGAAAGTCTGTGCCATTCTGTAACATCACTAGTTTGCAATACTACCCAAACCCAGCTACCTTAACACGTACAACTTTTAGAATCACCACCCATTTTCCATTATCCATTTCTCACACATTCTATTTATCCGTTTGTTTTAGCTGTTTGGCACACACGAACCCTCCAGTCGGGCGACAGTTAATGGCAAGGCGTCGACTGGGCATGCTTTCACAGGTATCTCCGGCTCTGTATCAACGTCTTAACAACTTGCCCAAAAGCAATATGAAAGGAAGACTGTTTTCCGTAATGCGTGGATGGCGTATGCAGACATGCAAGATGTAAGAGTAAGACACGAGTAACGAATCGTTATCCACAGACATCTGTTCGCACCGTGTCACAACGCGTTATAAGATAACTGATACCTCGAGTGATGTTCGTCAGGAGAGACGCTAAGGCAGATCAGGGCTTACCTGCACTACAAGAGTGCAACCAACAACCCTATTTAACAAAGAACCAGGCTGGTTTCTCTTCATAGCCAATTTGGCTTTGTTAAGGAAGTACATTTTGTGTTTGCAATGACAAGTTTCTCCTTCGTCCAATCAATCAGAAAGCTTTGGAGCCTTCATTTCCAAGAAAAATTCGATTATTAGGAGAGAATACGCTTTCCTATACAGTTTTCCACTTTCGACAAACTTTGAATCAACTAACATTTACTGCATACAAATATTGAATTTCTGTTTACTGCCCCGGATTGACGAATCCGTGTTCTGAAAGAATTCAGTTCGAGCTTTTGCGCATGTAAATATAAATCGCGCCGACCCGTCAAGACTGCTCTTCCTATATGGTACCCCACCTGTTAGAGAAAACATAATGATCTGCATTGTTAGGCTTCGATGTGTCTGTGACAAAAGTCTTGGTTTATGAGAACTGCTTTCGGAGTTTGATAGCTTAGCCATCATCAATTCGTCTAAATCATTTCTTGTCTTGTCTAGTTTGATCATTATGATCAAACAAGCGGTTATCATATTTCCTAAAAACATTTGTAAAGATGCCGTCAACCTCAGCTATATACACAATGCTAGCAACGCCTCGTATGTATATCTTAATCTGATTTCGAGCTATCACGTGTTAAGGTGTTGAGTGGCAAGAAGGCGGTCTGATTTAATGAAACCGCGTAATCTATTTAACTTTTAGTTCCATAGTTCATGTTTACAATTTTTAATATATTCGGCTACTTCATTCGCTCAGAAAATGAACCTCTGTCTCTCAGTAAGAAAATATACTAGAGCAGAAGCTTGGGTATGAATATTTTACATTCTAAGTCAAAATTATCAGATCATCTTGTATTGAAGAAAACGCAAATGAATGTTTTGAGCGGCCCACGGATTTACCACCGATGTGTTCATAAAATTAATAGTATAATATTAATATAATAAATGATCAAGAACAAGTAATCTAACAAATCTTGTTTGTTGAATGAATGGATTTAAGCCAATTGAAATGTATTTTTATTTCGAGTACATGCCCCGTTTATTCTAATCTCCATATTCCAAACCGATATAATCATTATGTTTCGTTATATCGAATTGGAAAACTTCAAAAGTTTTTCATCAAGGTGTGTTCCATATAGTGACGTGTGTACATTGATATAATGTAAATCTTTTTAACTCCAGCCTGAAGATGTAAATAATAATTTTCACAACGTTTCTTTTTATCTATTACATATTTTAGTACATTGAAATCATAGAGCCAAAAAAACTTGTACACCTTCCAAAAATCCCGCGAGCACGCAGAAATGCCGTAACACGTCACAGGGGGTGGAGATCTTTTCTAAACAGCGCGTTGAAAGGCATACAGGATATGCTCAATAATGATCATGTCTGGGGATTTTGGAGGGGAGTGTTTAAATTCATAAGAGTGTTCTTGGAGTCACTGCTGCAATTCTGGACGTGTGCGTTGTTACATTGTCTTGTGCGTTGTTGCATTGTCCTGATGAAATTGCCCAATTCCATCGGGATGCACATTGGACATGAAAGGGTGCAGGTGACCAGACTGGATACTTACGTACGTGTCACCTGTCAGTGTCGTATCTAGTATCAGGGGTCCCATATAACACCAACTACACGCCCCATACCATAATCGAGCCTCCACCAGCTTGCACAGTCCCCTGTTGACACGCAGTGTCCATGAATTCATGAGGTTGTCGCCATACTTGTTCACGTCCATCCGCTTGAAACAATGTGAAACGAGTCACGTCAGCCCAAGCAACCACTCATGTTTCGAGTCATTAACAGTCCTATGTCGGTGTTGACAGGCCCAGACGAGGCGTAAAGCTTAGTGTGGTGCAGTCATCAAACGTTCACGAGTGGGCCTTCCGCTCCGAAACCCTATATCGATGACTCGTTGAATGTTTCGACACTGACACTTGTTGATGGCCCAGCATTGAAATGTGCAGCAATTTGTAGAAGGGCTGTACTTCTGTTACGTGTAATGATTCTTCTAAGTCGCCGGTCCCATTCTCGCACGATCTTTTTGCGACCGCATCGATGCCGGAGGTTTGATGTTTTACCAAACTCTCGATTTTCACGGTACACTCGTGAAATGGTCGTACGGGAAAATCCAAATTTCATCGCCACCTCAAAGATGCTATGCCCCATATCCCCGCGCCGACAATAACACCACGTTCAAACATACATAAATCGCGATAACCTGCCATTGTAGCAGCAGTAACCGATCTAACAAGTGTATCTAATATCTGGTTGTCTAATATCCGGAGTGCCAGATATTTTTGTATTTCAATACGCATACCATTTTTGGGCTCTTCCGTGTATTTTGAAAGCAAAACTGCTATCAAAAACCAATTTTCTGTTGATAAAACAAACACCAAATACAGTCTGACCCAATTACTGACTTTGATTCGTCCGTCACTGCGACCAGAAATGCCCCCATTGGTGGGCGGATTGCTCCGCAAGGCGCCCGCGCCTCCGTCCGCTTCGCGAGGGCCGTGCAAGTGCGCATTCCGACGCGCGTCGGGCCGTCTCCAGGCCTCGCGCCGTCGCCGTGGGGAGCACGACGCGCTCGGCCTGGACAATAGCCGCGCGACCGACGCGCAGCGCGCCGGAAGGGCCGTCTTTATCGAAGCAAGAACGGCAGTAATGCGCACCTGGAACGTGTTCGTGTCTCCATCAGCGTTCACCGCACATCCACGTCGCTGTTTTGCAGGCGCTTCACCCTCAGCTCCCGGTTCAAATGGGGTGCGCGTTCGTAGGCTTCCGCGGCCAGAGTCAATACATTCTTTTGCTAACTGGGATGTGCCGCGTCTCGGTCAATTGTACTGTTTCGGCCATTTTGGAGGCAGTATAACTCTGAAGAAGACCACAGCAAGATGGCCGAAACGTCAGCACAATTGACCGAGACGCGGCTCATCCCGGATAGATAAGAATGTACTCAAATGGAATGTGTCTAGGGTAATTAATATTGATTGAACCCAATATTAAGACATTATTCACATTTATTCTCTTTATATGGATATCTGCTCATATTATTATTATAATTATTAATTTCTATGAACATATTTTTGTAGTGAACCGTCTTATCAGTATTGATATTTCTAATCCATGATTAACTACATCCAGTATTCACAGAATTAACTTTGCCTTTTTGTAAGCGTCGGCTTATGTCATTACAAAATGCAGATTTGCCAAGTTTAACGAGTTACGGCGTCCAGATCCTTGAGATTAACGGCACGAAGAAGAGAGCCCAGTAATTGTGACAGTCGAGCGCCAGGAATGGAAAAGTGAAGTGAAGTGGAGTGGAGTACATAACGATGCAAACGAGTAGTACATGACGTCCAAGAAACGAGAGTCAAACACGATGGAATAGGGCTCAGAATTATAGAAAGTTCAAGAACGAAATTAGATGCAAGAGTGAATCGCCTTAAAGTTCTTACGGAAGAATTATCCGGAATTGGAGTCACTCAGCAATCTGTAGAGGGCGAAGGTAATGCTTGACATATAAGTAATTGGGAAATTTCGATAGTAAAGTGCCGTCGGCTTTCAATATTATTGAAACCACATTTTATTGAATAAGAACGACCGAATTTAGTTCGTATTCTATTCACTGCTTTCCCAATCTTGTCATTTTGGTCGCCCGTCTTGAACTTAAGTTATGCAGCACGTGCGTATACAAAATTAATACATGTGGCAAGAATTATAAAACAATTGTTTAGGACATTCTAATGTTTAATTTCTCGCTACGGAGTAGAGGGAAAGTTATGTTATGCGGAGAATTTTCGGCAGAAAAACTCTTATTACATGGCGCTGGTAACGAAAGAGTGGATAAAACCCGTTGCTAAATTTAGAAAAAAAATCCTTTATCACGTGATGTAGCAAGAATCCACGTGTTGTGGGTCCTTGATACCGAAAAATCGAATGGCGGCAAAACGTCCGTCCGTCTGTCTAAGAACAACGCTAACGGCTAAATCGTTGAGCCGATTTTCTCCAAAATTGATATTCCTGAATTGATTTGGCTGATGTCGGAGGCCATTGAATTTGAAATCGATATTTAAACTTTGGGTTTTATAAGCAGCATTTGGACATTTTTAAAAAAAAATAGTTTGTTGTTGACTGTAGGAAAAAAGTTTAAGAGAACGATGCCGGTCTCGTTGTTTGTTAACTGGTTTTTTGAAAATTGCAAAAGTTCACAATTTTTGGAGCCTTCCTAAAACTAAAACATTAACGATACAGATTTTTCTCTCAATGAAATCTGTTCCCTAAAGATAGATTTTGAAATAAGGTCATGTATAATTTTTCGAAAATTTGAGTACTTTTGCGTAAAAATATGTGCGAGAACGTGCGTGCTCTTTTTGCACCACTAGTTTTAGCTAAACTTTTGGGTACATTAATAATCACCAAATCAAGCCCTTCAGAAACACTGTCCACGCAAAATCATACTTCGGGCAAACTTGTCTGTTACATCTTTTCCATGACAACTATCCAAATCTAACTTGACACCGCTCACTGTTTAAAAATGACGGTAAATCCGTAGATATTTTAACTGTGAATTGGAGAAGGCACGCTGCGAACTATTCGTTCCACGGAGCCTTAGCCGTTTTGACATCGACGAAGAACGTAGTAAATTCCCACAAGGCTGCACCACTTTCCCGAATCCCACGTAAAACACGCGTTTACAGCCCGCAGCGCCGCTTCCGTGTGCGGAGACGCGAGCGCCTCGGTTCCTGGGGAGTTGGGTTCGCGGAGTTGTTCTGCCGGCGGCGGCGGAGAGACGGCGCCTCGCTTCGCCGGCTGTTGCGCCTCCGCTTCAATGACGCGGATGTCGTAAAAGCTGAGCAGCCTTGCACCAGGCGGCGCCACCGACGGACCCTGTCGCCTTGCCGTTAGCCACACGCGCCCACATGAAGCGCTAACGGAGATAGGGATGGCAGACTTTACCCAAAAATCTATTTCAATACATCACTAAAAGGTTTGTGGTGTCCAAAACAGCGACAAAAAACCATCGATGTTTAATTTTTTTTTAAATATGATAAAACAGGTAGTATTCTCCCATCCCCTTTCCATTTTAATAATAGTATATACGAGTCATATTTTAATGTTTGGTCACGTATAAATAAAATTTTTAAAATAATCTTCATCTAATATCGAAACATAGATTTTTTTAAATTATAATAAATCGTGACAACCTGAACAAACCTCCAAAAACAACCATAAAGAAATCTCTCCCTTTCCCTCCCCAAATTGACATATAAAAGGGGAACAAACATCCACATTAAATCCTCTAACCTGGCCACACCTGAGAAACGACTGCGCATAGGAAACAGTAATCCTGTCAATGGCTGTTGCTTTCGAGCAAATTAGAAAAAATTAGCAACTGGAAATTTTATTTACATCATGACAAAGTTTTTTTGGAAACCATCGACGTTTCTGGAAAATATATTGATGTGAACAAAACATCTAACACAAAACATTGATATAAATTTATCGATGTTTCTAGTCGAAATTATCGATGTTTTAGAATCGATTTTTTTGCCATACCTAAAGGGAGATTGCTTCAGTCTACTATTAATCTTCGACAGAACCTTTCTGAGCAGATCTCCAGCACTATTTCTTACATTTTTCATTTATTCCTCTGTTCCTTAACTTCAGTGAGCGGAAACTGATGTCAATTACAATTAATTTATACGTATGGTTTTTGCAGGCATACAAAATTCTTAAAATGGACAATATTTTCTAATCCTTACAATTTCTTATTATTTATATGATGCAATTCATTGGCTTTGGTTCGTTTTAGATTAAATATGAAACAAATTATTTACGAAGTGTTTTAACACTGTTGGTCGGTTGTCAGCCATCGTAGAGAATTCTCGGACTCCTTGTATGCGAAGTACATGTTCGTCACAGTTCATTGTGAATACCCTCGAGCAAAACCTCATGTTTTTGTGGGATTAAGCAAAAGTCTACGTAGGCCGGTAGATCGTCGATTAAGAATCCACGGTGTTGGGTTATTGAACTCTGTGGACTATTGGGAAGGAGCAGGGTAGTGCGAACTAAATGCTCCGATGAAAAACCATGAGGACGGCAGTGTGGTTCATTCCACAGAGATAAACCAGCTGCCGACGAGCGTTTCTTCCCAATCTGTTCCCAACCCTATCCTTCCTCGAATCTCATTCCTGTGTGATCGGTCCTCCCCAAACTGGAATGACTCCGGCACTACAACAACTTCAAGTATGGAATCGGTCCGTCGAGCCACAAGATAAGTATTCGTGGATCACAAATCCGCCATTGGATTACCAGAGGAACCACGAAGAAAACTGGCGGAGGTCTGAGTACGCATACCAGGTCCAGCTCTCTCTAAAGAGGCCACGTCCAGGTCTTCTGAATTCCCATCTAAAGATTCGGCCCCACCCACAGACGCTCCTTTCGTCATCGAACTCCGTCCTCCGTGCTCTCCCCTCTCACCGCGACCCCGCCTTAAGCGGCACCACGCCCCTCTTTCCCATCAACTCAGCGCCTTTGCCCCACAGCCCCCTCAGCCCTGCGCCCCGCCCCCGCAGCCCTGCGCCCCGCCCCCCCAGCCCTGCGCCCCGCCCCCCCAGCCCTGCGCCCCGCCCCCGCAGCCCTGCGCCCCGCCCCCGCAGCCCTGCGCCCCGCCCCCGCAGCCCTGCGCCCCGCCCTGCAGCCCTGCGCCCCGCCCCCGCAGCCCTGCGCCCCGCCCCCGCAGCCCTGCGCCCCGCCCCCGCAGCCCTGTGCCCCGCCCCGCAGCCCTGCGCCCCGCCCCCGCAGCCCTGCGCCCCGCCCCGCAGCCCTGCGCCCCGCCCCCGCAGCCCTGTGCCCCGCCCCCCGCAGCCCTGCGCCCCGCCCCCGCAGCCCTGCGCCCCGCCCCGCAGCCCTGCGCCCCGCCCCGCAGCCCTGCGCCCCGCCCCCGCAGCCCTGCGCCCCGCCCCGCAGCCCTGCGCCCCGCCCCGCAGCCCTGCGCCCCGCCCCCGCAGCCCTGCGCCCCGCCCCGCAGCCCTGCGCCCCGCCCCGCAGCCCTGCGCCCCGCCCCCGCAGCCCTGCGCCCCGCCCCGCAGCCCTGCGCCCCGCCCCGCAGCCCTGCGCCCCGCTCCCGCAGCCCTGCGCCCCGCCCCGCAGCCCTGCGCCCCGCCCCCGCAGCCCTGCGCCCCGCCCCCTCAGCCCTGCGCCCCGCCCCCTCAGTCCCGCACCTTCCTCCCCACCCTCCCATCCCTCTTGATCCGCGTCCTGGCCCCACGGCCCATCCCCCGTACACCTCCCCCCGTGGCCCTCGCGCGTTATAAAACAAGCCCGCACGTCGCGTACATGAGGCTAACGACGGAATTATGGGCCTGGTCGTTTGCATGGCTCCCGGCGGCGGCGGCGGCGGCTGCTGCTGCTGCAGCAACGGCGGTGGCTCACGACTTCATACGCGGGGCGGGGTGGGGAAGGGCGGGGCGGGGCGGGACGCGCCTTCCGAGTCGACTGCAGCGCTGTCCAGTCGCTGAGCGCGCACCTCCAAAGCGGCGCGTCACGCCGCCAGCACTCAGCCCAGGCCAACAGGCTTACTTCCACATTACTTTCAAAACTACAGACACACACAGCATCACCGCAATTTAACTACTTGCAATTGAATCGTTTATTATAAAAACTCCGAAAGTCAATTCGCTTTTTTGAGAAAATGGAAGCTGCAGATTGACGCATTGTTCCATGTGTAAATCATGCAAATCAGATAAATAGAATGACCTCGAGGACACTGCAAAGTGTTGGGTTGGTTTTGAAACATTCTAATCCATTGACTTGTGGGGTATGTATGACTAAGTATGAATGTATAGTGTCTATGATTGGGCTACAACCGACAAAGAGGTTGGTTAAAAGGGATGCTCAATTCGGAAATATTCATTCTGCAACTCTCACCCTTCTCCCTGCAGAGGCAAAACGAGCGACCATCTGGAGTTCTTCGTTCCACCATTCGTTCGCGACAGTCTTTTAGTTTTCTTGTAACGACTGTCCTTTGGCTCGACAGACGGCTACGCGGCCTTGCCGGCCGGCAGGGACCCAGCCTCTCGGCCTCGAGTGCTTAGACGAAGACATCCCTCCAACGTATCCTGGTCTTCTTACCCTTAGGGTGGGCTTTCTCATCGTCACACAGCAGTAGATTGTGGGACATTTGTAAGGAAAGCGCAAAGGTGTCATTTACCTCGGCGGGGAATCGAACCCGGATATGCGTCGTTGAAAGTGAGCACGCCAAACAACGAGCCACTGAGAGCCAACTTTTTCCTTCTCTCAATAATGCAGTCAAGTCAATAAAGTCAATAAAGTCAATAAAGCTTTATAAAGCCAAATAATGCGAATGGAATATCGATAAACAAGGGGTAACAATGCAATATTCATCACCTCTAAAACTAAAGCGCCTAATTCCATTTGACGATGTTATCATCCGCTGCTCTGTGATACACCTGCTAGCCATTCGAAGTGGTCTTGATTCGTGACATAAACCTACCTCACACTGACAGTGAGCGTTCCGCAAGATACTGGCTCCTCATCCCGCAGCGAATCACATGAAAGGCAAATGAAGTCCTTTATCAGCCGTCGCGACATTCATTTACGTTCGACGCTAAGTGCGGTACGGCGCTTGACTACGGTTAATTGGCTTCACCAAACATAGATGTATCTAATGGGACGAGACATTCATTACCGCAAAAGGACAATCGCGATAGTTGAAAACGTAATGCAATATCCTGTAGGGGCTCTGCAGCTCGTTCTGGCGACGACTTCGTTCACAGTTCAGCAAGTGAGCAAATGAAGAATACAGCATCTAGTGTCGAGTCACAACTACCGTGGTGTCGAACTCCGTTGAAGACTGACGGTTCAAGACACTAACAGTTTTCAGCTAGTAATGCGACATCGACCAAAAAAACATCGATGTTGCCAAGCATAGATGTTCAAAACCAAAACATCGATGTTAATAATACATCGACCAGAAACAATCGACGTTTTTAAACATCGATATTTTAAAGTTGATTTAATAACATCTAATATTAAACTTGTGCGCAAAAAATTTAATTTATCAGTGGTCATGCTTATGAATTTATTATTTAAATTGAACTGAAAGCAAGCATTATACGTCTCTCCATGTGCGAAATATAAGTGAGACGAAGGAAATAACCAGGCCATCAGGATCATCTCGAGAAAGGGATGGTAGTTCGCTTGATGAAAACACAAGAAACCGCGTTCTTTTATTGGTCGAATACAAATAGATAATGGTGTTATTAGTAATTGTTTATTTTTTAAACATTTACAAAATTGTGTTTGGGGGCATTTTTCATCCACGAACAAAACATTGAACATTGAATTACACATAGTTAATTAAGCTCTTCCTAAAACCAACCAAACTGTTCTGTTTACTCCCTTTCATTTAATAGTATTTCTAGACAGCGTTCAACTCAATATTTCTATTGAATTCGATTATTGTAAGAGAAATTTTAATACACCACAAATTGTGATCTTTACGTTTACGGTAATTGTGAACGGAACGTCCATATTCCACATAGTTCTTATGTCGCCCACATGTGCATTTACGTTTTCATTGAGAATGGGTCTGGGGCGTTTGCATCGGCGCGGCGGTAACTCGCGCGTTGAAGTTTCTGGAGGCGTCACATTGGGGTAAGATTTCAGGCCAAAAGTTGAAAAAAAGGTTTTATTTAGGGAATTTTAACTAAGCAGTTGGGTATACCGGTCCGAGAGTGTCTAATTCCACGGTTAGAAGAGGTCCGAGGCGTCACAGACGCTCTGCATCAGTGGAAACGTGGCTATTCAGCGAGCAGCTGTTTTCGAGTTGAGCAATTTCCATCATTCAAAATGGACGTAAATCGTTACGATGAGTACAATATTAAAATGTATTACAAATACCTCAAACACGTGTTAAAAATACTTAATAATTAATGTTTCGACAAAATGGTACAATGAATTTGTTGCTTTTTTGTGGAAGTTCCACAACGAAATTTGTAAAAACTTTGCTCTCTATTATTTAGCTATTGAAATGTCAAAAAAGCTGCTATTAGGTGCTATTTTATATTCCGAACAGAAACATTTTTAGATGCTTTGCAATTTTTAATCCGCGATTCTGCATCTGCATCCGCTATTTTGTTTCTTCGCAATTGTAACATTTGAATCAAAATCAGCAAACCGATAAAACCCTGATAATTTTTTATGCAAACTGAAAGATTTTTAGACTTTTGTTTTTAATTTTTAATCCGCCATATTGGACCCGCATGTACTTTGATTAACTTTGGATGTATTGTGGCCAGCTTTTCGAGATGTTCCCCAATGTGCGGCGGTGGTGGTGGCGGTGGCGGCGGCGGTGCACGCGCCCGTCGCAGCGCGCGCAAAGCGAACGGGGGCCGCGCGGCTGGACGGCTGCGGGGCAAAAAGGGCTTATCCGGGCGGCGATCTGCGCGGCCTAACGAACGCCACGCGTCACGCCCCTGCGTCAACGGCCCCGCGACGGCGCAGCGCGCCGTGCGTGGGAAGACAGCGCCGCCGCCGCCGCCGGAAGATGGAAGATCTGGGAACGGCCTCTCGCGCGCGCGACAGCTTCGGAGGGGAAGACGCATAGACGCCTCTTCCTGTATTGGCCGAACTACCTCAGACCGGGGCAGGTGACTCAGTGCATCAACTCACGTCAATGCAGAGCTTCTGATCAGGTCTTAGGGCCCCACTCCCCACGGTGGCAGGTTTTACCACACTAGCTTGTCAGCTAGGTCGAAGTCAGAATTGTAGAGGCCGGCAGCTCTGGTCGGAATTTTTCCGTGGTCTCTCCGATTAATTCGAGGCGAATGTCGGAGCAATGCACTGTCATTCGGGCTACGGAACGCGCTCGATCTTTCCTACCTCTTCCTTCTCCTATCCTCACCCCTTAAACACGCTTATGCTAGCATGCACTACACCAACACACGTTCCAGTCAGGGATCACAGCTTGTCCCGGCTGGGGCGGTGTCCCTCTGGGGAAGATAACTGGTTGGGAAAACTCCGCTCGCTGACGGTAGGTTGCCGGCGGATCTCGCCATGCAGAGGGGGAAAGATCACCGCCACCTCCCAAACAAAACCATGCACTGCTCATACAGAACTAACGAACCAAGTAGTTGACGTGCCCTCAATCACTAACAATCAATCTTCCTGTACTGACTGAGCTAGCTCAGTGCCAGCATTGCCTTCTCCGAATAGGTGCAAGGAATTCGAGTCTCAAAGATGAAGGACTTTGTATATTCGCTAAATAGCTAGAAAATCACCCTTTGATCTTGACCTCAAATTATAGATATGTAGAAAAATACAACCCCTCTCTGGAGGAAAATTCAAGTTCTTCGAAGCTCGCACCCCGAAGCTGATACCCCAAGTTCGGTATTCAAACACATTTGTTTTAGAATACGTTTTGAAACAAATGTTCTCAATTTTCACAGAAATTACATTCTTTACAGAAGAAGACAACATTGAAATTACAATCATTATTGATTTAGTTTGTTTTTAGAAAAACACGATCAGGAGTCCTCGGCTTCAACAGCAAATGCCTTCTGTTTCGCAGGAATGAAGATGTGTTTGGAATGAGGTCATCAGTGCTCGTTGCGAGCCTACTTCACATTCTACTTTTTACTTACTGCGAGTAGGAAGATCGACAATCGGTCAAGAAAAGTTGCGCGTGTAATATTTTGCTGCAGGAAAGTAGACCAATCCTCAATTCGGTTGAGTGCATCAACTTAAATCCGTTGTATTTGAGTTTTACCATTACAGCAGTCCACGAGTGATATGTACGTAAGTTGCATCTCTTGCAACGTCCCTACCACTCAGCAAGAAGTATATGTTATTGCGAACTCAAACTTATTTTACTTCTATTTGCAGATAGCTTGTAAGAATCATGTGGGGCTAATATGCTCATTAAACAAGTGTTATATTTACATATCAAAAAGACAGAATGCTCAATGCAAAACACGCATAATGCACGGCACGCAATAAACATTTTTGGAGAGACAGTAGAAAAAATGAGGAACTTTATGAAGAAAGTCTAAGTCCTTAAAAAATGAATTAACAGAAACTTATTTTCGGAGATAGACAAAAAATGCATATAGTTTCATAAAAATAACGAACTAATGTACGAAATATAATTTGGATATTTTATTTTCACAAGTATTTTGTTTGAATTCTATCATAACAACCGAAGTTTATGCTCCTTAGAAGCAAGTTTAAGTCCTTAAAAAATGAATTAACAGAAACTTACTTTTCGGAAATAGACAAAAAATGCATATAATTCCATAAAAATAACGAACTAATGTACGAAATATTATAATTTGGATATTTTATTTTCACAAGTATTTTGTTTGAATTCTATCATAACAACCGAAGTTTATGCTCTCCTGTAGAAAAGACATCGCAACATTTCAACAGTTCAGTATTGTCCATTTTTCATCGTTTTAGTCGGAGCGTTCCCAGAAAGTTAAGGATTCAGATCTAAAGCCTAATTTTGTCCGATGTATAGCGTGACGATACATCATTAGTCCTCCAAATCCGCTTAATGCTATGTCCGTGTTTTGGAAGAGGAATGAACATGCTGACCGCCCGGACTGGACGCAATCAAGAAGTTGCTTGTCCTTATATAAGGATCTAGTCGAAGATTCGTTAGGGTCCCTCTGGAACGAATTAGAACTGTATCAATTGCCGAAACAGATATCTAAAAGCATCGGTTTTCATCACACTTTTTGTCTTCTTCGCCCAGCACCAGTTCAACTCTTCGCGACGCTTCTCTTTTTCTTTTCGGGCACATTCGGCCTTCGACATGTTTTCTCAAGAGTTGGATAAAAGCCACGACAACAAAGATGTTCCGTTCAAATAAGAGCAATAAAAGCCGGAAATAAAGAATCTACGAGAGAGCTTCAAATGAAAGGACGTCAAATACTTTTGTGCCCGATGTTTCTCAATAAAAACCGAACAGAGACTCTTACGGAAAGTTTCACCAATAAATTGTCTCACCAATTATATTCAATTTTGTAAGTTCGATGGATAGAAGTAATGACTCAACGAAGATCGAAAACACTCTTTAAATTAATAGCTGCCCAATTTCTAAAGTGGAAGCTTGAATAATTGTTTCTTTCGATTGTAATTTATTGATAATAAATTACTGAACTACGTATTATCTCTTCTCTAAGAAGGATCGCCGAGACGTATTTCAATAGAAAAACCACGTTCAAAAATAGTATGAAGCTAGAGGACTGCAGCAGTCAAAATGCTGCTAAACAAAACGCGCACACAATGATTTACCAACACAGAGCACGCACGTAGCTCAAGAAAAACAAATAGCATAGTCTCGTAAAATATGGCAATAAATTAAATATTTTACCAAAAACGGTATGTGTTCAATTCAGAACAGCAGTTATGTTCGTACCAAGAATATTAAAAACTTTTATTTCATAACGGAGCACGATAAAAGCAAATTTTCAATGGCAGGCGCCTCTTCCTTGTACCGTACGTCGTAGTCGTAGACAGTGACGCGCTGAGTATGACAAGTCAGTCGGTACGCGAAGAAAGAGAGTAGACAAAATAACATAATCATACATTTGCATATTTCAGTCCAAATAAAAACTTTCATTGCTTTTCGATTTTCCCCGAGTTCGTGGTAATCTAACAAAACCATAGACGACTCTCACGGATGCTGCAAACTTTTTATTTAAATTTCTTTACGCACTGAATATTAGTAACGTAGATGTAATTTCGTTCGAAGAAAAATATGAGAAGTGCCGCCGTATATGCAAGTATTAAAGCAGAAAGTATTTTCTGCCTCACTGCGTTTTTCCACCAGGTCAATCATTACTTCACTGTTTTTCTATTAGGTCCCCAGACACTAAATGTTTCATGACGATAGCGGCAACACGGCGAAACGAACATTCTGCTTTAATAAACCTCACATTAACAGACTACTTCTGAAGTTTTAAGTGTTCGCAAGACCCTCAAATGCCTTAAATCTTAATTGCATGATAATTACAGATAAGCCCTTACGAGAGTAAACATGGCACCTAAATCCGAGATGGAGAAAACCACTGTACATTTTTACTAAAAGTTGTTTCGTTTTAAAGGTATTGTCAAACTTAACGTATATTTCAATAACTTCAGTTACAGACCGACTCTGGAATGGTACTGCGTATCCGAATCCCAAGTAGCTGGCTGAAAATTGCAGCTGTTTAATGTAGATCATTCCTAAGACCTACCTCTCCTTGCTTAGTCCACAAAGTGTTACCTGAAAGGTTCGCGAGTAGCTTTCGTCGAAGACGCATCGGAATTTACATTCCTTCCTCCGTGAAAGCCACAAATGATCGACTATTAATGTGATCCAAGTCTTGGAGAGCGGGATAAACTAAATTAAGACTTCTATTCGACTGAAACGATATTGATGAAAGTAGTGTTGATAGCGGCTACACTAACGATTCGACCAAAAACATGTAATAACGGAGGCATAAATGAATTGCTTGTTGGACGTCGAAGATGAAGAGGAGAAAGAAGATGCAAAGGAGGAATATGAAGGTGAAAAGGAGGAATATGAAGGTGAAAAGGAGGAGTATGAAGGTAAAAAGGAGGAGTATGAAGGTGAAAAGGAGAAGGATGAAGGTGAAAAGGAGAAGGATGAAGGTGAAAAGGAGAAGGATAAGGAAGATGAGGAGGAGGATGATGAAATTGAATAGAATGAAGAGCAGAAAGGGATCATCTTCTTCACATTCCTCTTCCTTCCCCTCATCTTCCTCTTTCTCTCTTTCACCTTCCTCTCACATCGTCTTTCTCCCCATCACTTTCCTCCTTTTACCTTGTTCGACAGAAACGATATTGATGGAGGTATTGTTGGTAGCAATTACAATAATGAGGGGCGAGTCGGCAAAAAAACAATGAAATAATGGGGGGGGTATAAATGAATTGCATTTAGGACATCGTCGAAGAGGAGGGGGAGGAAGAGGAGGGGAAGAAAGATGAAGGGGAGAAAGAGGAAGATGAAGGGGAGAAAGAGGAAGATGAAGGGGAGAAAGAGGAAGATGAAGGGGAGAAAGAGGAAGATGAAGGGGAGAAAGAGGAAGATGAAGGGGAGAAAGAGGAAGATGAAGGGGAGAAAGAGGAAGATGAAGGAGAGAAAGAGGAAGATGAAGGAGAGAAAGAGGAAGATGAAGGAGAGAAAGAGGAAGATGAAGGAGAGAAAGAGGAAGATGAAGGAGAGAAAGAGGAAGATGAAGGAGAGAAAGAGGAAGATGAAGGAGAGAAAGAGGAAGATGAAGGAGAGAAAGAGGAAGATGAAGGAGAGAAAGAGGAAGATGAAGGGGAGAAAGAGGAAGATGAAGGGGAGAAAGAGGAAGATGAAGGGGAGAAAGAGGAAGATGAAGGGGAGAAAGAGGAAGATGAAGGGGAGAAAGAGGAAGATGAAGGAGAGAAAGAGGAAGATGAAGGAGAGAAAGAGGAAGATGAAGGAGAGGAAGATGAAGGAGAGAAAGAGGAAGATGAAGGAGAGAAAGAGGAAGATGAAGGAGAGAAAGAGGAAGATGAAGGGGAGAAAGAGGAAGATGAAGGGGAGAAAGAGGAAGATGAAGAGGAGGAGGATCGTGTCCTCCTCTTCATCCTCATCATCATGGACGATGTCCAACACGCAATATATTTTCATCTTAATTTAGTTTATCCCGCTCTGCAAGACGTGGGTGATGCTCGTGAGTGAGTTGTAGTACGTCATTTAGGAGAGAGTCAAAAGTGATTTGAATAATATTGAAAGAAGAGTAAGAGGAGATTGAAGAACTGGACATGAGAATAGAGGAGAAGGGAGCAGAACTTTAGCGCAAATAGCGGTGCACTTGTCACTATTCCATGATGCACACAAAACAGAGGCATCAGATGTTTCTATGTATCGAACCTGAGACATGATAACCCCCCCCCCATGAATAAAAGGCCACATGGTGTACGATATGTTTTGGTTTGGGGAAGCTGAAAGAAAGTCAGCGCGTTTTTCGTAGTAACATACAACTTTGTGACAAGAAACGTGATTTTAAGGACAATCATAGAAAATGCTTGGTTTTAAGCAATTAGCAATTATGTAAATAATCATAGATTAAGTAATATTTAGAAGGCTATGAAATATTTCAAAATTATTTCACACTCATCCCATTGATAACTGCTTTTGTGTTCCATATATTTTATACAATTATAACAACTTTCCAAAGCATTGAATTTATTTGTTTCAATAACTTATAGTAAACCCTTATAAATATTGCAGTAGAGTTTTATGTCGAATTGAATTTAAATTTAACCAACACTACATTCAAAAGTTACATTAATAATAATAATAATAATAATAATAATAATAATAATAATAATAATAATAATAATAATAATAATGAAACCATTGACATCCTTGGAAGGCAATTGCGACGAACAAGTCGAAATGAACTAGAAAAGAAGAGGCAGGGTGGAGGGTGGGGCAGAGGCGGCCTTGGTAGCAACAGGACTGCTGGAGACTGTCATGATGGCCTGCCGCGTTTTCGCGACTCACGCCTCCAAATGACGGCCGCGCCGCGAACCTGCTTGCGGGAGCCAGAGCTCGGCCCGCGGGGGGGGGGGGGGGTCACGTGGTGCGCGCGAGGCGATGGCTCCTCCTCTGGCGGCGGCCGCCGCCGCCGCAGCGTCGAGGAGCGCCGCGGTCGCCCCTCTGCACGACCCCCTAGCGCGCCAAGGCTGTCGTGCAGCGGACACAGGCGCATCAACGCACTGGCGGATCCAGGGGGCCATGCCTCACCCCGAAAGGCCTAGAATTCTCGTTTGCCTTCCTTTATTGCGCAAAATTGATTTTAATATTTACTTATGATTATTTTATGTAATTATTTAAACAATATTATTGTATAGTAACATATCTTCAGTACATTAATAATACACAATATAATAATAAATATGATTATTATTTAACAAAATTCTACAATGCCCCCTCCCCCTCCACCGATAAAGTGATCGGCTGGATCCGCCCCTTCATCATTGTGTTTTAAACACATACGAATGGTTGTATATTGTATTATTTTGCATTTGTTATTAACGTAATAACGCTTATAACCAGAAAATTAGACACCGACAGCGGGTTGAAGAGTGTAAACCGAGGTGATAGCCTAACTTTATAACCCAACGACTGTCTTATTTATACTGTGGGACTTGTGTCGCTCAATACTTTTGGTATTACTACGATGTTCATGTAAGAAAAAACTGTTTAGATAAGGAACATAATTTCTTGTAATAAAGAAAGTTCTACGCCACCTTTAGTTACTACTCATTTCTTTTGATTGTTCTCAACGGAGGACGGATTTACATCCAAAAAGGACGCCGGCTATCAAATTTGGAATTTTTCCTATTTGGTCAAGTCGACATCATAGTACAGTATTACGAAATAATATTACATGTTTACTATTCTTTCTCTGCCTGACCTAGTCGTGTGTCAATAAAAATATAATTGTTCACACTTACGCTTAGAGCTTCTAAGCACATGTTATAGTTAAGAATGTGTTAGCAATAGTAGTAAGAGAGACAAAACGTCTGGCGCCTTTCCAATTTGGTTTGGCTTATTTCGAAGAGCTTGCCAGTTTGTGAATCTTCGGCAATTTCAATATTCCCTTACTGCATTCCATCCTCGAAAGGAGTGGCAGCCAACACGTCCTTGATAGCATCACATTTTGTAGCTGGGTTTTGTACGCCGTGATAAATCTTACTTGTGCTAAAATGCCCCAAACTCAAAAAGGACATTCATAATAGAGTTTACCACACCAACGGTAGCCAAGTAGCCAGAAAGTCTCTAAAGCTAAATGCAGAGGTACAAGCAAACGAGCACTCGAACATTAAAATTAAAGAACATATGAAAAACGCTAAACTGTCAATATAAACACAACTCCATCACTAAACACACGTTAAAATACCAACACATTATGAATTGGAATGAAGTTATAATATTAGACAAAGAAAATAAGTGCAGGAAGCGTCTTAGGTCAGAGATGATAAATATACATAAAACGGACCATACGCTGAATATTCAAACGAACACTGACAAATTACAACATGCTTATAAAATATTGTTTCGATAATCGAAGAAAGATTCTATGTACAGTGGAAAAATAGACTTATTGTTACTATGGTTAATATTGTATCATTATTATTATTATTATTATTATTATTATTATTATTATTATTATTATTATTATTATTATTGTTATTATTATTAGTATTGTATAATTCGCATGTTAGATATATTATATTTATGTAATTAACTGCCATCGGTTTATATCCAATTGCAGTTTGAATAAATTTATTATTATTAAAAATACGTAGTAATACCAACAAACCTGGGTAAACAATAGTTAGTTGATTCATACTGGTAAGTTGGTAACACTGGTATCCAAAAATACTGAATACGAATCGTCCTTTCATACTGACAGACGGTGTACCCCGGTAACTATAAAATACAATGGATTCAGTGGTAAATGTTGGATGAATCACATCCAACATATCCGTATGTTACTTTTAATTAATTTGGTGCAAAACAGAACAGACGGTACGCTGTCTGAATAATTATTTTATTTGTAATAGTTTCTGTACATAATGGTCTAAGGGTAATTATTGTGTTCTGCTTGTATAAAATAAATACGTAGTACCCGAAGAAGAATACAGAGACGTAGGATTGGAAACATGTAGCAAGGAAATTGATGAATAAACTGTCCGTAAATAATTGATTCAAGAATTCATTATTAAACACACATACTATTTAGAGTCAATCTTACTTATCTAAGACATAGTAAGAAACCAAAACAATAATAATCGGCAGCCGTTCCGGTGCATCTTGCATCCGCATGAAAATCATTGCATGAAAATCCTGTGTGAGGTTTAGGCCAGACTGTTGTTCACAGACGGATGGATCGATGGATTACCGAAAATAAGAACCATCAAAAATGTAGATTCCGACTACACTATGCATTCTAGAAAGAAATTTACTGTAAATAGAAACTAGAATATTCCACTTTCTCGGTATTAGGGATCTTCACAATGAGTGATTCTGTCGTAAAATCAAATTACTTTCCCTGCAACTGTACTGCGTACTGCGTACTCTCTGTACTGAGTAGTAGTATGAGAATGGAATAAAATTGTAGAGTCTCTCTGTGATTTCTAAATAAATGTTTAGGATTTGTTAGGTAGTGGTTCTGCATTCGTCGGGTATTTATTGGAAAAAACACGGAAAACTACTGAATACAGCAGGCTGCCTTCAGAAGACTCCTACAGACAGCCACTGAATTGGACCTATACTTCGGTTTTTGTATAGTGGCCGACGACATAAGGTCATTGTTACAACTCCTGCTTTATAAAATGAAAATTTTAACAGTGATATGCATATTACTGAGACAAGTTGAGAAGGACGTTCGCGAATTAATTAAAAAGATTAATTTTATAAGGCAGGAGGTGTAACAATGGCGTAACGTCATCGGCGCTGTAGAGAACTTGCAGTGTAGCTAGAGGAGCACCTAGCTAATGTGGCAAATCGTCTCCTTCGGGACTAGCAACAGTGGTTGCACTGCGCCACCTGCGATTGGGTGACTGCAGAGGAGGGGGCGGCGTGAGGAGAGGAGTCGCTCACCTCCAGAAGTGCGGCGCGAAGCCCGGACACGCGTCCCCGCACCTCAGGCAGCGGCGCTCGGGGTCCTCGGCGGCGGCGGCGGCGGCGGCGGCGGCGGGAGCGGTGGGGGCGGCGGGCGACGACGAGGAGGAGGCCGAGGCGGCGCACATCGACGCGGCCTGAAACGCACAGCCAATAAGTAAATGAAGTAAATAAAATAAAATAAATAAAATAAATAAAATAAATAAAATAAATAAAATAAATAAAATAAATAAAATAAATAAAATAAATAAAATAAATAAAATAAATAAAATAAATAAAATAAATAAAATAAATAAAATAAATAAAATAAATAAAATAAATAAAATAAATAAAATAAAGACGTTCAGATGGCCGAGATCACGAAGACAGTAGTCCGGTCTCAGACAAGAAGATCGTAGCTTCCGAGTCCAGCCTCGGGCATGGGTATTTGTGTTTGTATGTGTGTATTGTCCTTTCACCCCACATTGTCATTTCATCTTTCATACCCCCAGGGCTAACAAATCTATGGGATAAAAATCGGATGCAGCTAAATGCTTATATCTTGATAAAAATTACATGTACCTGCTACCGAGATAATGTTACTGATCCCAGATGTGATATATATATATATATATATATATATATATATATATATATATATATATATATACATACACAAATTGTCAATTGTTTCAATGAAAGAATTTCATCTCTAAGGACATAAATGTAGGGGTAAGATGGCCAGTATGGCAATGTTACCCTGAAAGTAGTATATGCCATTTATATATTTTGTTTTTCTTGTAAGTAATTATCATTACTAACGTCACGACATAGCATGCCTAGGATATGACATATTTACTTATTTATGCTGTTTATTTATACTCAACTGACTCAAAATTAACGATGTTTCGATTACGAGATTTTGCTTTGCCACAATACACCATGCATATTTACGGACATTTCTGGTTACAATTTCTGTTACCCAATATAACAAACAAATGCATACAATGTTTTTAAGAGAGGTTGCTAACTATGGGAAGCTAGCAAATAAATTTACGATACAGATTGCGCTCCATAATTTTTCGAAGTTTTTTCAATGTTTCACCTCTGACAATGTTACCCGTAGTTACTTTACACGTCCTACGAAAGATAATTGATGACAGTAGTTTTGTGGAAGGTTATGGATTTGTTTTATTATCACTTATATCACGTGTTTTGAACTGTGCGCCATGGAATTTTAGCTCAAATCCTCGAAACTAACAGAGTAATGTGCGACACATCCATCCGTCCGTCAATCCGTCCATCCGATTTTCGAGTACAAAAGTGCTTCAGCACTCCCCATCTGCATCAATCGTAACCATCTTCGAAACCGCACTTATAGACTCCAATACTCATGTGTGTGCGAGTTTACAAGAGAAACTGAATACGGATTTTACGACCGACTTTCGAGATCATATTTTTGTTGAGGTAATTTTAATAATTTTCCTGCTTATAGTAAACAATAGGGAAGTCCGTCCAAACGTCCTACACGATACGAGAACATTATGCCGTTGCCATTACACCATTACCAATAATTACATTGAGCAAACGCTTCATTTGTGAATTTGACTATTGTTATGAGGAATTTACGGATAACAGCGCTTTGATGGGGGGGGTGTCACTTCTATACACTTTCATTGTAAAGCTACTTCCATGTTAATACTTGTGTGACTTAATTTACTGAGCGATATGAATTTGGCGAAGCATTCCCAATTCACTCTTATTAACAGAAAACAGAAATATACAAAGTGCAACTCATACGAACAATGCAAGCGTCGCAGAATTAACAAGCATCGTTTCATTACACAGCAACTTTCCAGCTGACAAGTGAAACCTAACATTAAGAAGTCGCAATCAAAAATAGCTGATTAGAGAACCCCTACGCAGGGTAAAAAGTATGCAATATACTTAGACAGTTATTCAGCGAAAGAGAGAGGGAGGTCCAAAGAACACTACCGTTATTCATGCAAATTCCTTCGCCGATGGGACGACTGGCAAATGTGTACAAGTACGCGTTCTCTTGCTCCGCGCCTGCTGCCGTCAGTTGGAAGAGTCTCGTGGCAAAACGAAAAACGAGCGAAGCACAAGGAACGTGTAACAAGCCCGGACAGCGACGCGTCGCCTTAGTGTCAGGGGAGGTGAGAAGCGGTTTAATTGAAAGAGGAGCCAGCGGAGAGGCGGGTTCGCGCAAACTGCTGGAAGGGCGCTGCGGTGATACAATCGGCTTCTCATGATACGCTTTCCTCTTTCTATCGCGAGAGCTCTCTATTACACTTTTTTTCTTAGGACTTTTATCCAGCAGACAGCCAGTTACCCTTTACGTCCCGATGGAACGCATATTCGACATTCGACCATACACTAGGCACCAATACTCTTGTGGGCTCAACTGACATGGAGTCAGCAGCCATTCACGTCGGAAATTACATGACTAAAAACTAATTTTTAACTGCGCATAAATTAACAGAAAATTACACGACCTTCGGCCATATGAAAGGTGTCTATGGTTTTGTTAGGTAACCAAGAACTGGAGAAAAATCCAAAATCAATGAAATCGTTTCTTTTTTGGCTGAAAACTGCAAATATTTGATTGTGTTATTTCCACATATACACATACTTCGTATATTTGCTGAATTCTCATCCTCAGGAAGTCATTGCTTACGACACTGCAGAGGTCACGAGACAGCAACTCTCCAAGGAAGAGGCCGGCTGCCAATGAATATTTTCTATTTACTTCCAATATTTTGGAAGAGTAACATTTAAAAAAATGTTTTTGTCGTATTTAAACAACTGTTATACTACACTATGTTATTGCAGTGTTCGTAAAGACTTTAATTTTTTGTAGTTATGCCAGTGTTATTTTGTTTGTTCTTGAGTAGTATGCAAGCTACTTTTTAGAAAACCATTTTGTGGTTTTGTTGTTTATTTTGATGTAGCCTATGTTTGTTGCTGTAAGCCTCTAGAAATCCATAACCTTATAATAGAAGGATTCGAAATAATGAACATGATATGTGTAAATGGGTCCCACAATAATTGATGAAGCACTGAGACACTCTTCCTAATTTTGTTCGAAAATTGTATACGACCAGCAAAGCAAAAAGAAACGTGTATTGAATTCCAATGAATCCTCAATTAGGTATATATTTACCATTTTATCCTAATACTATATGTACGGATTCTGAAAAACTGTAAATTAATCCCACAATTTAATGTTACAATCATTGGCAGTTATCAAAAATGATTAGTTTGGCAACTCAGATATCACTTTGAACGTTGCAATAATATGGACCGCAGAAGTAAGACTGTTCTTGGGAGGTTGGAACACTTGGCTGAAGTTTTGAAACTACTTAATAAAACGAGGATCAAATACTCCGCACTATCTCCGCGGTTGCAGAGACAACTGAATGTCCTCGAGAATGATACAGTCGGCAACTTCGTGCTTATAGCTTTGACTGATTGAATGATTGATGTGTCCGGGGGTGTCAGCTACTGTGGTTTTTAGTCCCGTACTTGTGCATGTTATATCCCGAATATGAGATACGGCGCCGACCTCGCCACCGGCTCGAGGGGTTTTCCTCTCCAGGAATCTCCGCCAACAGGTCACCTACCTCTCGGGACAAGTTCTAAGCTCTCGACTGCTCACCCGAGTGTAGTAGTGTGGTGCACATAAATGAGGCCAAGGATGAGAAAGGAAAGATTGCAGACGCCGTTTGTCAGGGTACTGCTCCGGCATTTGCCTGGTAATGATTGGGAAAACGACGGAAACCACCGATCAGAGTTTGGTGTAGTTTTTTTCCCCAGTCACTGACTAAATTGGACCAGGCTATTTCAGGTATAAAAATTCGTCACCGTCACGTTTGAAACCCTAGGACACCTGGGTCAGGGTCACTGTTGAGTCAGACGTAATTGTTGTCGCCGTCATGAGTAAACTCAACCGGTGTGTTTGGTGCTTGAAGGGTTTCGGTGGACCTACATACCCTTTTTCAGAATCTCCGCGAGGATGTTGCAAGGAGCAGTTTCTTCCGGAACCTGAGATGAGACAACCGACGCATGCTTGTCTTCATTCATTCACGTTGGTTCGACGTGGCCTGTCACCTAATCTCCAAGGCAGCAGATTAATTACAAAACATGCCTCTTTTCCTGGCTCCTTTCTGGCAAGCCTTGCATAATACTCCATCTACATTTACAGGACGTGGCGGTCTGTCGCGGCCGCAACACAATTATTTTTTACAGGTTTCTATGAAATCTGGAAATGGAAATATGAAGAAAAATCACTACATAACTTCGTAAAAAGACGAAAAATCACTACATGTATATCTGAGAATACTCTAAGAGCTTGCCCATTCAAAGCAATGAAGATAATAATATAGAACAGAGAAAGATACATTTCTAACATAGAAAGAGATGTACATTGTCGCCAATATACTGCTTACAAAATTATGAAACACCTAAACAGAGAAGAAAAAGACGCAGCAAATTTAGATCTTCTAGATAGAGAAGAATGGATTAAGTTCTGTAAACATATGTGGACAGAAGAAGAGGGAGAAGATGTAAATGATGAAGAGGAGGAAAACAACAGATGTATATCAGAAATTGATAAAATAGAATACAATGAACTTCAAGAAGCCTTGCAAAGTTGTAAAAACAGAAAAGCTCCTGGCTCAGACAATTTAAATATAGAACTATTTAAATATCTACCAGAAGAAGCCAAAAATAGGCTTCAAGATTTTCTAAATCAATGCTGGCAACAAAAAAGAATACCAATGGAATGGAAGAAAGCAGTAGTAATACCCATTTTTAAAGGAGGACCAAGAACTGACTGCGAAAATTATAGAGGTATAAGTCTTCTGAATACGGCATATAAAATATATGGGAAGATAATAGCAAATAGATTGAGAAACATTGTAGACAGTATATTACTTGAAGAACAAACAGGTTTCCGGAAAGGAAGATCCTGCTCGGATAATATCTTTATATTAAAACAAATAATAGAAAAAAGAAGAGAATACAATCTAAAGACCTACATAGTCTTTATTGATTACAGTAAAGCATTCGATAGTGTACACAGAGGAAAACTATGGAAAATTATGGAAAAAAGAGGAATACCATTGCACTTGATCGAAGTTATAAGAAATATATACCTAGGAACACAGATAAACATAAAACTAAAATCTGGAATTATTGCCCAAGGAAATATTAATAAAGGGGTCAGACAAGGGTGTTGTATTTCACCTATACTTTTTAATCTATATCTAGACAATGCTGTGAGAGAATGGAAACAACAGATCATGAAACTTAATATAGAAGACAATTTTAAAGGAACAAATTTTATTAAAACTTTTATGTTTGCTGACGACCAGATTTTAGTTGCAGATAAAGAAGATAATCTGCAAAAGGCACTATATGAACTATATAAAATAACAAAGCAATATAATCTAAGTATATCTACAAATAAAACCAAATCCATGGCATTCCAAGGCTCACAACCTTTAAGATGTAAATTCATATTAGAAAACAAAATTATTGAACAGGTTAATACCTTTAGATTTCTAGGATGTGACGTATCATATCTCGGCGAAGTTGATATTGTAAGGAAGATAGAAAGATTCAATATGATGTGTGGCACCATCAAAAGAGCGCTCAAAGGAAAGGTCCGTAAAGACACAATGCTAAAGTTTTATAAAGTTATGGCAGTGCCTTGCGGACTTTACGGAAGCGAAAACTGGACTATGAACTCCAGAACACACAGTAGACTTCAAGCAGCCGAGATGAGATTTTTAAGATCAGTCCTGGGAGTAACAAGAATGGACAGATTAAAAAACGAGACCATCCGGAAAAATATAGGAATTTACAACTTAAACGAAAAAATTAAGGAATACAGAGAACAATGGAAAAAACACCTCGAAAGAATGGAAGACGACCGTATTCCAAAGCAAGTGCTTCAGTACATCCCTAAAGGAAGAAGAAGCGTTGGTAGACCCAGGAGAAGATGGTTAGATCAAGGAGGCGCAACGGACCAACCGGTCTAATGCTTGAGGGAGAAGAAGAAGAAGAAGAAGAAGAAGAAGAAGAAAGGTGCAAAATAACCCCTCCCAACCATATGTCGTGTATTGAGAATTAAAAAGTATTTCGTAACACAACAGTCGAATTAGTGCGAGAAGACGTGAACGATAATGCAAATGAGGAAAACATAACAGCCATCTCATTACCCTAAATGTCCAAATACTATCAGGGAATAATAAGGGTTGATCGTATGAATCACGACATCGTAAGAAGGAGAAACAAGAAGAAACACAATCAAGGAAACAACATGACAGTGACCTACCATCGTAAATGGAAGAGAAGAGGAGAGTAACACACTCCACAAGCTATTCAACTCTGGAATGGAGATTACAGCGCACGATTCGAAGAACACACTCGTACCTCCTCCAGTCTGAACAGTTCATCAAATTCGAACCTGTGTGTCAGACGAGCTCCTCACCACCTAGAGATTCGCATTCCTTCGCTATTTTTTTCTTCCAGAGCAATTTTCGAACCGCGGGATAATGAAGAACCCCCCTTCAACATGACTGTTCCGAAAACAACACACAAGAATCAACACGGGCACACGCTATAACCTCAGGCACACACAGAGTCCGAAAGAGAAAATTAACGAGTATGCGGATGGCATACTTTCTCTTAACGACCATTTAATTGCTATGAAAATATCATTAACGCTGCCACCACTTAAGATATCTGCGAAACAAAGAAGCAGAGAGCTCGTCGTCTTCGCGGTGCGAGGGCTCCGCTCTGAAGGACTGCCGACGTCTCGTGTGCTTCTGCGGTGGACGAAAGGGGAAGCGAGAGATTTCGCAGATAGCTCCCCCAGTACAGTCCTGAGAGCGAGGCGGACTATTAAGAGCGCGGATATCCAGCTGAGGCCGAGATGCGAGATACGTTTCACAGACGCTCTCCGCTGAAGTTACCGCTGGCGGGTAATGCCAGTCATTCAATCCCCGTTACACCTGCGTTATTTATTCTGCCTCTTCAATTAATGGAGTCATAACTTTGGACAAGAGTTTCCGTTGTAAATAGGTCCAGACAACACAATAAAAATATACATAGGTTCTTGTTTACGTTTTGAAAGTTAAACTCTTGGACATTAAGTCGCCATTTCACTTGAAAACAACTACATTACAAAAGACCAAATCTATTGTAGTGCGCCAGGAAAGTCTCTTCGCACTGAGCCAAGCCAGGGCCGCCTATTAAAAATTGCATTTATGTTTGTAGCAACCAAATCAATTGGAATCGAATACAGCATCTGTTATGATTGTTGTAAGTACGCAACTTACGTTTTAATTTGCAATAAGCTTCCGCTCCTGCTACCAATATAATTTCTGTTCCTAGTGCTCTCACCAGCTAGATGCAGCTATACTTTCCTGATGCAGCGTAGTATTTGCAGAAAAACATTTTATCAACCGTATTAATGAACCTATGTCCATAATAAAGCATCCTTATAAAATAGTTTTTAAGAAGAATGTACACCCACTCATTATTTCTCTCATGGCTGGTAAATTTCTGTATAATTCCACAAAACACTTAAGTCAAGCGTTGATAAAACTAAATTACGAGATGACATACATATTTACCCATCCAATCTCGTTGTATTTAATTGGTCTTTCTTTGGCGACCGGGTTCAGTATTGCCCTACTAAAGTTGCCAATGCAAATATTTATATTGCTAATATTCCGGTCGCACTGTAAACGTGTGTGTCCCCATTCTCGGAAAGATATTGCCGGCTGTTGCTGGAACTTGGACGTGTTATTTTGCATTGTAATATGCGTTTTTTGAAAAATGGGTGTGTGGAAAAGGTTTAATACAATAAAATAAGTCGTAATAAATATTCTAAACAATGTATGGTTGATTATGGAATGTTTCAAATTTTGATTCTGACAAAGATGCCTCTGCTTATTAATTTATAGCGTAAAAAATTATTAAGATATTAATCTAATTTAAATCAGTTTTAAATTTAATCTATATACATTAATTGTAGTAATAATATTTTTAATTACCTAATTAATATTTGAACTTTTCATAAAAAGAAAATTACTTTGCTTCCACGTGAATCGAAGTCCACAAAAACATTTTGTTTTAAGAAAATTTTTGAGACTCCGGCACGGGACTTGCACAAGCCCCTTTTCCTTTCTTCTTAAAATACAATCACAAGCCCTCATAAATCGACGACTTTTCTTTATCTCTTCAGCCAGCACAATAAGTATGCTGTGCACAACTCGCTTCTTCTGCTTTTTACTAGCCATGTCGGAAAGTGAGATAGAAGTTCACGCGCCATTTTCCTCGTGTCGTCACCACACACGGCAAGAGAAGGGTCGTATATAAAACGATGGGCAATAGCTTGCCGGAAAGATCTGACAATATATTGTCCCTTGCTAGCGTAAAGGTGACCACAAGGAGCAGAAACAAATTACGGAAGATATTGCAAAATATATTGCGGAAACGTGTTGCTATTTTATGGCCAACTGAAGGGACCCACCAGGCAAGCACCGCTCCGCTGGGAGCAGCACCTTCGACGCGCAGCTCGAGGCGCATTTGGGTCCTACGTCACTACAGGCAGGACCGCCGACACAGACAGGATGGCTACACATCGCACGGTTTCTGGTAAGAGGAATGGATTATCGGAGTTTTAAGTTTTTGCCCTGAGGCACGAGGGACTGGGAACGGCCCCACACGCGCTTCGAGCCCACAACCTTAGCGTACGCGTAATACAGCGCGCCTGCCCCGAGCCCTTGGTAGATTGATTACGTGTGCGTCGACTGCAAGGCCATTGGTCCCTGATTTATTGATTGTTTGAGTGGTTCCGGGCGCATCAACTACTAAGATCATTGGAGCCTGATTGATTGTTGGTTTGTTAGTGATTCTGGGCGCGTCGACTGCGAAGGTCATTGGTCCCTGATTAATTCTTTGTTAGTGATTTCGGGCGCTTTAACTGCTAAGGCCATTAGTCCCTGATTGATTGATTCATTGTTAAAGATTTCGGGCGCGTCAACAGCAAAGGTCATTGGTCCCCGTTTTAATGATTGTGATTCCGGGTGCGACAATTGCTAAGGTCATTTGCCCCGTAAGTGTAATGCACATTTTTCTTCGAGATCTAACACTGACCTACTGACAGCTAGCGGGGATTTTCTCAATCGGGTATCTCCCACAATCAGGGCTCTAAGCTTCCGACAAGTGGGTAAGTGTAGTGCATGTTAGTGTGTGTGTAATTAAGGCGTGAGGATAGGACAAGAAACAGGAAGGAAAGATCGCGCACTGTCCGAGGCCCGTTTGTTTGGGGTACAGCTCCGGCATTCACCTGGTGCTGATCAGAGAAATCACAGAAAACTATCAATCAAATTAATGGGATGCTAGAATTCTCCTCGAGACAGTGGCTGATTTCGACTAAGCTACGTTGTATCGAGAAAAAACCCTCGGACCTCTCGTCGCCATCGTCGGGATTCAAACCCTAGGACCTCTCGGTCAGACACACAGAGTTGACGCTAAAAAAATGTTTGCGTTTCTGAAAGTTCGTAATTTTGAGTACATTTACACAAGCAAATTGTAGAAAGCTCTACAAACTATAATGTATACAAGACTACGAATGTCTCATTCGATTAACTCAAGATCTCGGTAAAACAAAGCAATTCAGTTTTGTAGCTCAATATTAGGGAACTTTAATAACTCCTATGAAATATGTATTCTCTGTAGTGTTATCACCGATAATAATTCCGACCAAATGCCGAAGCAGTACCTTAACCAATCCGAATCTACGGACCACAGGCAATCCTTCCTTCGCAATTCTGATCTCTCTCCCATGGTCAGATGTTGAACTGATTTTCCGTTCTCATAAAGCCCATCCCACATTGAGTAGAAGAATGTGGCAGTAATGCGAGTGATGGTCAAGTATCTGTCCGCCTGTCCGTCTGAGAACAACGCTAGCGGCTACCCTTCGACCCATTTTCTCCAAAATTGATATTCCCCAAACGAGCTGAGCGATGTCACGACCCCTTCAATTTACAACCGATATTTCAATTTTGGGGGTACATTGCGTGAAGCCCCTGGGATATTTTCAAAATTAAAAATGGCTGCATGTTTTTTTTTATTAAATTTTCTTGTTGGATAGTGTGAAGGACGTTTACGAGAATGGTGTGCAGGTCTCATTTTCTTCGAAAACTCTGATTTTTCTAAAATTGCAAAAATTCAAAATTTTGTTGGTGTCTTCCAAAAACTACAATATGAAGACAAATATTTGTTCCATAATGAAATATGTTCCTTAAAGATAGATTGTGAAATAAGATCATGTACAATTCGTGGAAAATTTGAGTACTTTTGACGCAAGTTTGCGTGAAAATAGAGCTAGAAAGCACGTGCTGTCTTAGTTCGTAAATGTGTCGCGCAGACCGGCGCCGCGTGGCAGTAGCGCCCGTGGCCCGTACCCTACATTCGCCGGAGGGGAGGGGGCCCGGTTCGCAGCCCGCGCGGCGCACGTGCGCTGCGCGGCCGCGAGAGGGTGGGGTGGGGTGGGGTGGGGTGGGATTCCGCGCCGAGCAATGACACGGCGCGCGACCTCCCGGCGCAGCGCAGCACGGCACGGCACGGCACGGCGGAGCCTCCGCCACCACCGCTAATCGCCGGAAGCGAGATTCGATCTCCGATCTCTCTCGCGGCCCTCGCTTTCCCCTGCCCTCGACCCCCGTCGTTTGGGACGGGGGGTGGAGGGGACTGGGAAGGCGGAGGAGGAAAAGGCGATTGAAAAGATGGAGGAGAAGGCGAAAGAGGCGGAGAAGAAGGCGAAAGAGGCGGAGAAGAAGGCGAAAGAGGCGGAGAAGAAGGCGAAAGAGGCGGAGAAGAAGGCGAAAGAGGCGGAGAAGAAGGCGAAAGAGGCGGAGAAGAAGGCGAAAGAGGCGGAGAAGAAGGCGAAAGAGGCGGAGAAGAAGGCGAAAGAGGCGGAGAAGAAGGCGAAAGAGGCGGAGAAGAAGGCGAAAGAGGCGGAGAAGAAGGCGAAAGAGGCGGAGAAGAAGGCGAAAGAGGCGGAGAAGAAGGCGAAAGAGGCGGAGAAGAAGGCGAAAGAGGCGGAGAAGAAGGCGAAAGAGGCGGAGAAGAAGGCGAAAGAGGCGGAGAAGAAGGCGAAAGAGGCGGAGAAGAAGGCGAAAGAGGCGGAGAAGAAGGCGAAAGAGGCGGAGAAGAAGGCGAAAGAGGCGGAGAAGAAGGCGAAAGAGGCGGAGAAGAAGGCGAAAGAGGCGGAGAAGAAGGCGAAAGAGGCGGAGAAGAAGGCGAAAGAGGCGGAGAAGAAGGCGAAAGAGGCGGAGAAGAAGGCGAAAGAGGCGGAGAAGAAGGCGAAAGAGGCGGAGAAGAAGGCGAAAGAGGCGGAGAAGAAGGCGAAAGAGGCGGAGAAGAAGGCGAAAGAGGCGGAGAAGAAGGCGAAAGAGGCGGAGAAGAAGGCGAAAGAGGCGGAGAAGAAGGCGAAAGAGGCGGAGAAGAAGGCGAAAGAGGCGGAGAAGAAGGCGAAAGAGGCGGAGAAGAAGGCGAAAGAGGCGGAGAAGAAGGCGAAAGAGGCGGAGAAGAAGGCGAAAGAGGCGGAGAAGAAGGCGAAAGAGGCGGAGAAGAAGGCGAAAGAGGCGGAGAAGAAGGCGAAAGAGGCGGAGAAGAAGGCGAAAGAGGCGGAGAAGAAGGCGAAAGAGGCGGAGAAGAAGGCGAAAGAGGCGGAGAAGAAGGCGAAAGAGGCGGAGAAGAAGGCGAAAGAGGCGGAGAAGAAGGCGAAAGAGGCGGAGAAGAAGGCGAAAGAGGCGGAGAAGAAGGCGAAAGAGGCGGAGAAGAAGGCGAAAGAGGCGGAGAAGAAGGCGAAAGAGGCGGAGAAGAAGGCGAAAGAGGCGGAGAAGAAGGCGAAAGAGGCGGAGAAGAAGGCGAAAGAGGCGGAGAAGAAGGCGAAAGAGGCGGAGAAGAAGGCGAAAGAGGCGGAGAAGAAGGCGAAAGAGGCGGAGAAGAAGGCGAAAGAGGCGGAGAAGAAGGCGAAAGAGGCGGAGAAGAAGGCGAAAGAGGCGGAGAAGAAGGCGAAAGAGGCGGAGAAGAAGGCGAAAGAGGCGGAGAAGAAGGCGAAAGAGGCGGAGAAGAAGGCGAAAGAGGCGGAGAAGAAGGCGAAAGAGGCGGAGAAGAAGGCGAAAGAGACGGAGAAGAAGGCGAAAGAGACGGAGAAGAAGGCGAAAGAGACGGAGAAGAAGGCGAAAGAGACGGAGAAGAAGGCGAAAGAGACGGAGAAGAAGGCGAAAGGGACGGAGAAGAAGGCGAAACAGACGGAGAAGAAGGCGAAACAGACGGAGAAGAAGGCGAAACAGACGGAGAAGAAGGCGAAACAGACGGAGAAGAAGGCGAAACAGACGGAGAAGAAGGCGAAACAGACGGAGAAGAAGGCGAAACAGACGGAGAAGAAGGCGAAAGAGGCGGAGAAGAAGGCGAAAGAGGCGGAGAAGCGGAAAAGTGGAGAAAGAAAGAGCAGATAGGACGACCGGTGGGGGAGATGCGGATGAGAAGAAGAGGAGAAAGAGAGGGGGACAAGTGGGAAGAGTAGGAGGGGCAGGAGGCGGTGAGACCGCTTCGGTGGTGGCAGTGCTTCACAATGCAAAGGATACGTAAATCAAAAGGGGAACCTCTTCACAAAAACAGTGCGGTTTCGCATTCATTGCGGGGGGAACGAATCGTCTTGAGCGCAGAGGCCTGTTGCTTCCAACCGTCAGGGCGGCGTTACTAAGGTCTCCTGCGAAGAGTCGCGGCGTGCGCGAGTGTCAAGGGAGCTGCGGTTACCCACAGAACACTTTATTTAAAAACGTTATTTGCCGTAAGGGAAAAAGCAGGCGTATCTGGGTTTTTGCCAAGATTAGTTTCTAATTTAACTTACAAAAGGTACCAGCAGGTTAGCATACGGTGTCCGAAGAGGAAACGTCGAAACTTCGAATATAAGCTCATAAGACAATTTTGAGCATGTTTTGTCTAATAAACTACTTGGATATTCTGAATGGCTGGGCCACAAGACACTAAAAAATTGGTGTAAAAAAATATCTATTTCTTTGCAGAAATTTGCATCGCAAAACACTCCAGAAACATGTAAATTGTTTATTATTTACAGAATAAATTAATATATTGGCTCAGAAACAAAAATGAACAGAAATAAAAAGCACCAATTTACACAATTCGACTGCCTTTTTTATTTCTGTGTAATTTTTTTCTTTCCGAACAAATATATTACTGTCGTTTGTAAATAACAAATACAAGCTTCTAGAGTGTTTATATGTTTCTGCAAATCCAAGTTTTGCACACAAAATATTTTTCAAACTTGCAGCTTTTGAGTGCTTATTGCGAATTCAGAATTCAGTACCATTCAGAATATCCACGAAGTTTATTAGACAAAATGAGCTTAAAATTATCTTAGAAGCTTATTATCGACTTTTCGACAATTCCTCTCCGGATAGCCTGTATATGTTATTAACGCATTCAGGGTGTCTAAGAATAAATGGTACAAAATTTTAGGGTTTGCAGAACGGCCGAATATGATCACTTCTCTCACACACTGAGGTTCGGCAGATCTCCTCTGAAGCAAAGAGTATTCATTTACATACCGAACACAAGTGCATAAGATGTCAGTGTCAAATGTCACCTGTGCAACTTCGTTATATGAGTTGCGATAGTAGAAGTTACCAAGAAAATTACGGACAACTAGAATTGAATTTTCCAAAATCAAAACTGTTGCATATTTTGATTTTGAATAATGAATTTTCAAAATAGTTTTATTAAAACTTTACAATGCCTCCACCTTAAGATGTGGTTCCTTTAAACCACGAAACGTCGTGCGTTGTGTTGTCCGATGGAAAATGAATTTCAATGAACTGAGAATGTTTCAACTGTATTTTTGACTGTCTATAATTAATTTCGAAACTTTAACTCTCATAACTGTAGACAATCGTATCTATTTTTACTTTCCCGTATACGTACGTATATACAGAGTATCATACGTAGTATAGGGAAAGTTATGTAATGATGCGGAAAATCGATTTCGAAATTTCTACGGAAATACACTTTTTGCGATCCTCTGATACCAAAAACCTGTTGTTTTTTCGATATAAGCAATTTTAAAACATTACACAATCTAGATTTTCTGGAAAGCTGCCCCATTTTTTTCTTTAAACTGTTGGTAGGGATAGTACTATATTCAGTCTATCAGATAACATAAACGCTATATTATTCTATTCTTTTCTTTCTTCACAAATTACACAAATGTAATTTCTTTAAATGATCTCGCACGCCGTTAATATGCACATTTCCAGCGATTTATAAACACTACTGCATATGTGACTGGAAGTAATTAAAATCACGTCTGATGAAGTTTTTCGAAAACTCAATGTTCTGTGAAAATAGGTTCAAATTTCCATTTTACAGTAGCGATTAAAAGTCATTGCCTCAAAACGGCTCTGAATTTTTCAAGGAAAATTGCCAATTAGGATGAGGTTTTACAGTTCTTTAATATTATTAAAATAATGTTTCCATTCTACTAATATGAAGCCGAAAAATTAAGAAAATTTCAAAAAATGCACTTTGTCCGACGATAGATGGCAGCTGGTAAGAGTATGTGGCAAGTCCGAATAGCTAGCCGAGACCAATGGAAATATAAAACTAATACGGAAAAGTCTGTGTCATTCAGTAGCACCATTAGTTTATTTTGTCGAAATTATTACAATTGATTATGCGAGTATGAAAATTCCACCACATGTAGCAAAAAAGCGATCACCTTTTATTCTTCTACATGTTCTAGAAGTATGTAACATTTATCCCAAGTTCCTCTGTAATGCTCTCCCTAATGTTTTGTTTCATAATGTAATCGTCTTGTCTCGCATTGGATGTGTGTTCACACTGTTTTGAATATTACTTTTAAGGTAATATAATATCCCAACACCTTTTTTGGATTTTCCCCATTTTCACTTGCCTAACTCTAATTTTCAGCTAAAAAAATGTTTAGAACATTCAAAATATATTTATTAAAAATGAGTTATCTATGGCTTATTTGAAGGCAATACGAAGACAAATTACAGTACACACATAAATCAAAAACAGTAGAAGAGGCTAGACATAAGGAGAAAACAAACTGCACAGCCGCAGCTGGTCTTCTGGCTCACGTCCAAAGCGGGCAACTGCCAGGTCCACTGAAAATTTTGGAACGAGATATTTTCGTCTAAAAGAATTTTATTAAGAAAATGTGCCTGACACGACACGCTGCTTTGTTTTCCTTTTTTGTCACTAACAGCAGATGATAATTAGTTTTGTATGACATGTCACGATCACTCACATAGCACTGGTGAGCATACACGTTGCTTGTTTTTCGGTGGCAGAAGTCGTAAACAGCAACCCCCAGGCACGCTGACTGTCTGGGCTCTCTTCGCAATTTGCAAGTCATGCACCGCATAACCAGTTTTTAGATGCATTCGCAAACAACGCCATTGAACGCGTGTCCAGAGCATTTCTTTTCTTACTGACAACGAAACGTTCTTTGTCTATCAGCTAATTTAGCCCTATGAAGCTTCCCCTCGCACAACCTCTGCCTCTAAAATTAAATAAATGTAACACTAATAATATTAGAGGCAATACACTCTTCTCGCTCGTATAAGAGTACCACACACGAGAGGTTTGGGAAATACAATAGTTCCTTGCCACTGATTAAAAGAATCAGATGTCTGATGAAGGTCAGTTTCACAATTTCACTTTAGAGGAAAATACGATATGTTTGCCTCTGTTTGTTTGATTATGGAAAGGAGCGAACAGTAATCTTGTAACACGAGTAAGTCTGAGAAATAACAATGTAAACCGACAGAGTTAACTAACTACTCTGTAAATTCTTGTCGACTGCAACCTTCACTCATGGTGCAGGACTAATGTAGAGTTCTCACGCCGCATTCTCACGTAGGATAACTCGTGCGGGAAAGTGTACTTTGCTGTATGCAACGAAAGAATGTGCTGTACACTTTATCGGGGGGAAGAGAGTTCAAAATGTGAAAAAAAATCGATTTTTCGATTAATTTTATGATCATAATACACACGTTTTGATAGCGTACAAATTCCGTACGGAAGCAAAAACTCAAAACTATCGGGAAATGTAATCATCATTCCAGTTTTGATTTCGTAGATAAATTTGATTGTGTAATCTGCTTCGAGAAGGAGTCACTAAACAACTTTTTTAAAATATCAGCAGAATCTAATTTTGAGGTTAGTTGTTTGTGATTCCGGGCACGGCAAATGCTAACGTTATTAGCTCCGTAAGTGTAGTGCATATTTTTCTCGGGAGGTGGCGATGATCTTCCTTTAGGCGCCGACCTACTGTCTGCTAGTACGACTTTCCCTCAACCAGGTATCTCCCACCAGCGGGGCACCGCCCCAATCGGGACAACCTCTAAGTTCCCGACCGGTCTCCCGACATGAGTACTTGGTAGTGTAGTTAATGTTAGTGTGTGTCTGTGTAAGAGGTGACGGTAAGGCCGGGAAGAGGTAGGAAAGATAGGTCCATGACCCGTTTGTAGGGTACTGCTCCCGCAGTCGCCAGGTATTTATCACAGAAACCACGAAAAATCAGAAACCACAGATCAGAGCGGCCATGCGCTTTAATTCTCCTCCGCCCAGTGACTTACTAGCTGACACGCTAGTGTCAAAAATTCTGCCACCATCGGGAGTGAAGAACCTCCCGCTGAGAGGCACTGCAGTGACATCAGTTTATGCCTTGAACCGCCTCTCCCAGTTCAAATTTAAGCTATATATTGTGTAAACGCTTATATTAATAAGCGTTTACACAATTTATAGGAATATGTCGCAACGGAACCAGATGAATATTAAACATGTATATAATTCGAACACAATGGGAGTCGAGGTTGAGGCCGTGTAATTCGACTCGCAATGACCGATGCATACGTGTAATAAAAGAAGAGGAAACTGTGGAAATTTTCAAACTTGAAGCTACCACGCATTGGCAAACAACTGCTCATCCACCCACGACCGCATGGAGAACAGCTGGGGCGGCGGAGCGGGCGCGAGGGTGTGGCACGGGTCAAGACCTGAAGGCGATGGCGGCGCGGAACGGGGCGGCGATGGTGAGGCAGGGGGAGGGGGCCCTGTACCCCGCAGCGCTCCAAACCAGAACCGCGGCGCGCGGCCGCCCCGCGACCATAAACAAGGCGAAGTCGCGCCGCCGCGGCCGCCCCCGCCGCACATTGCGACCGCAACTCGAAACCGTGGTCAAAACCTCTTCTGGATGCAAATCCAATACAAGCTATTTCGCTAATAGATATTTTGGATGTAGCTAATAATGTTAATGAACAGTTAATTTTGAGCCTTTTATTATACATAAAGAATCAAATTGTCGATAGATGCGGCTGCAGACCACTCCACATTTCACCGAAGATTTGACTTTGTCGATTCTTCCTCAGTTTTGCTGAGTTGGCACTAGTGGAATCTCATTCGTCCCTCGTTAATTGCCTCACACCACCAACAACCAATGTTACCTTTCCACGAACCTTGGATTCAATGAACACTGAATATTCTATGTCTGCAGCAGTTCAGGGGCAGAACCGTTGCCTATACAAAATCATTCACCATCAGAGGGGTTAAGTCTCGACTGCAGCGGATTTTCCACGTTGGCAATCGCATTGAAACCAATCACATTAAATGAACGGCCGGCAGCTCTGATCAGTAGTTTTACGTGGTTTCTCCGAACAATAGCTGATTAACCCCTGATCAGAAGCCTAACAGGATACGATTCGAGGACCACCGCCACCTCCCACGCAAATCCATGCACTACACTTACAGAACCAATTACCTCAGCAGTTAACGCGCCCGGAATCACTAACAATCAATCAATCCATCAATGAAGGTCGAAATCCAGAATTTCATTTGTTCCCATCACTGGCACCGTTTTGGCGCCTTGGGCACACCGTGCGCCACGGCCGCCGAATGCACCGTTCCAACGGGACCCAACGCTGCGGCGAAAACAATGCCGGGTCATGCAGACTGTCTGTGGGATGCTGAGGAAGAGGCAGAGATGCCGACGACAGATGAAATGACAATACGTGGGACGGCATGCGCTGGATTAGGGATACATCTTTGGAGCAACTAGGAAAAATACTGTACCAGAACAAACAAAATAGAATACAGAGAAAGATTTCCTGTATGTCCTGTCCAAATTCCTGTATTCCTGTCCAAATGGTAAGTTCTACACCAGGAAAAGGATATCAACAGTTTATTTACTATTATACCACTGCAAAAACTAGGGGGAAAGGAGAAAAAGTAATAATTTTCGGAAGAGATTTAAGTCACGTATTACTTGCACACGCAAAGTATTTAGCCCGGAACCCTCTATTAATTTTAATGAAGTTATGTGCTTACAAAAGAGCTTTTGCATTTCTTGCGATATTATACAATTTCAGGATCTACCAGAATTAAGTATTTTATTACGCAGCTTGACAATATGATGGCGGATATCGACGACTGTAAAATGCATGGCAGTTCGGGGAAAATATAAACATTACCTGGCAGACATCGCTTTAATGACTTAATTCGACTCAACCCTTTAATTTTGATTTTTCTTTCATATAAATTACTTTTATTCGATTTGCGAAAACCATTAACTATTATTTTTATTTGTGCACGAAATAGAGCCTGATTTATCTAGAAATTGAAAAGTTGGGTGCACACGCATCATCGGCAAAAAAAACACATCTAAATGCCAATGGCATCGCCTGTCCGAGGAAAAAGGCGAATGCCCCCATTAGTTCGTGTCAGTTATTTTCACGTGTCAAGTACTTTTCAAACCGGCCTTGATGTCAGAGATGCTGAGAGTGCGTATGGACTAAATGCCTTGGAAGCAAGGATAGTGGATTCTAGCCTCCCCCCCCCGGCATGAATGTTTCTTCGTGGTCTTTTTATGGGTCCTGTGTTGAAGCAAATCTCACGTTCTGCTGATCCACAGAAATCACAAGTGAAGTATTGTCTATCACAGGGTTGTCCAACTGGCGGCCTGCAGTGTCATTTATTGTGTCCTGCGAAGGTTATTAGTCAAAAGTTAAAGTCTCTGGCATACGTACCAGACGATAGAATATTGTGCGCCTAGCGCACGCGCCCTGCAGAGGTTAACACCCCTTAATGTAAAGATAAGTTTAGATTTAAGTTTTTTGTAATAAATTCAGAAATGCACAATCATCACAATGTGTTTCTCTGCGTTATGCATGGTAAGGCGTAATATCACGCATGGTTCCATTGTCGCGCCCCCCCCCCCCGCTTCAAAGCATCCTATCAAACTGCTGATAGTTTGATAGAACAACTGATCAACACTAAGAGGAAGCCAGATGTCGATCGCGGATAATGGAAATATGACCCGTAACCATATTAAAGAGTTTAGTTGCAGCTCTTGAGGCCTTGGACACCCTCTGGTCTATAATATGGTTCTACTAATACTCCCTAATTGAACTGTGGAAGGTTTCCTTTGGAAAAATAAGGTAGAAAGTAGAAAAGTTACACAAAAAGTTTCTAATGACGTCACCGGAACATAAAAATATCATATCCAGGGCAGGAAAAATCAAGCGATCGCAATCAGCTTTGAAGAGGTCTTCCTTACTATTCGCTCTCTCATTTCCTGCCCTTTCCATTCCCTGCGCAACTGTTGCAATCGTCCGTGAAATAATCCGCGCTTCGAGAATCCGATATTGGAAGCCTCCATCCAATTAGAGCCAGAGGCCTAAGCCACAGGCCATTAATTCTGTAGCCATATGCACTTTATATAAATTATTAATTATTTATATAAACACATTAATAATTCATTTCTATTTTTTACTTGTTAGTAACCGAAGGGGTCACTTCCACATCCGTTTTTAAACTTTTCGTTCGAAACGTTATTACCGATTCAGCGGGCAATGACCCACATCAGAGATGCCGCAACGTGACTCGTTGTAAGCGACAATTTCAGAGATAGGAACCTCCGACGAAGAGACCTCTGCGGCAGAAGAGGCTCGGAATGCGCCCCGCGAGACGCGGAGGGTTAAGCAGCGAGAGCATCTCTGAGCGCGCGCGGTCCCCGCTTAGTATGCTGCAGCGCTCGCGCGGCGCGGTGCCTTTGTTTTCGGGGCGCGCGCGTGCAGAACGGAGGAGCTGCCGCCCGCCGAGGACGCACTCTGTCGGACGACGAGCCTAGCCCTGGAGCGCGCCTGGAGACTCCAACGCTGGTATACGCGACGAACGTAACACGGCCGGACGCGGCGCGGGACGAGACAGGGCAGCGTGAGTTGAGACGGAGAGGCGCGGTGTGAGTGGACGGGGTGGGACGGGGCAAGATGGGCCGGGGAGGCTGGAGCAGGGGGTCGGGTTGACTCGAGCTGGGACGGGGTGGGGTCGGGGTAGCATCGGGTTAGCGTCGGGTTAGCACGGGGTGGCACGGGGTGGCACGGGGTGGCACGGGGTGGCACGGGGTGGCACGGGGTGGCACGGGGTGGCACGGGGTGGAACGGGGTGGCACGGGGTGGAACGGGGTGGCACGGGGTGGAACGGGGTGGAACGGGGTGGAACGGGGTGGAACGGGGTGGAACGGGGTGGAACGGGGTGGAACGGGGTGGAACGGGGTGGAACGGGGTGGAACGGGGTGGAACGGGGTGGAACGGGGTGGAACGGGGTGGAACGGGGTGGAACGGGGTGGAACGGGGTGGAACGGGGTGGAACGGGGTGGAACGGGGTGGAACGGGGTGGAACGGGGTGGAACGGGGTGGAACGGGGTGGAACGGGGTGGAACGGGGTGGAACGGGGTGGAACGGGGTGGAACGGGGTGGAACGGGGTGGAACGGGGTGGAACGGGGTGGAACGGGGTGGAACGGGGTGGAACGGGGTGGAACGGGGTGGAACGGAGGGGCACAGGGTAAGACGGCGTGGGACAGGATGGTACGGGGTGAGACGGCGTGGGACGGCGTGGGACGGCGTGGGACGGCGTGGGATGGGGTGGGATGGGGTGGGATGGGTGGGACGGGGTGGTTCGAGGCAAAATGGGAGTGGTGAGTTGGGGTGGTGCAGTTTGATGCGGTATCAGCAAAAGGGGCAAAGCCATGAAAAGAACAAGGGTTATGAACCATAATATAAGTAGCAAGATTAAGCACTGTGCTTTACAACGTCAAGTAAGATATATTTTTGTTTCTAAATCTCTCCAACAAATTCAAACGCACGTACGGGATTTTTAACCCTCAATAGTTCTCAACTTTTCGAATCATATACTCGCAGACCCGAACAGCACAGCAGGGTTAAGATGCGTCCTAACCTAAAGATTGAAATACACATTTTCATTAGTTGAGAATTTTCTGTTAACAAATATTAATCATTGTAGTTATAGTAAATGTAAAGCGATTTAAATATTAGATATAATAGTTACTTCTTGGAACGATTTTCTTTTGATCCCTCCGAAGAATATGAAACCTTAGTTTCGAACAATACATTTCATCAGTAAAGAACATGACATTCTCTGAACAGGTACTTCAATAACCTGAGAATAATCCACACGTCTTCAAACTTCGTTTCTAAAATAACTGAATCTCAAAACCGCGCACTGGGGACAGAAGATAACGTGGCGATTGGGCCCCAGATGAGCGGGCGTCGCTGGCAGCAAGGGGACGCAAGGAACGTCTCCGGACATCGCAGCGATAAGGAACCGGTCTGGGTCCAGCCCGGGCAGCAGTGGCCGAAACAGTTTCCACAGAGGTCGGGCACTGGCTGCCTGTCTGACTGCCACACGGCAGCAACACGTCACACAGCAATGTTAACTGTTTGAATTTTGGTTTTATTATTTTTTGTCGAGAATTGCCATCTCGGGACCACGTCAACGTGCAATCCACCGGACCGGGGTTCAGTTCCATGTCAAAGCGCACACTCAGAAAATATCACTATCTTTAGCGACATCAATCAAAATCATGCACGCCCTAATGTTTAAAAATTTTTTGCGCAAACTCAGTTTCCTTCGGAAAAATGAAATTAAATTTAATTAAATATAACTTTTAATTAAAATTAACTTACGTTTAACTTAAAAAGATGTACTTTCATAAGATACAAAAATAATTTTTGTAAGTATATTATTTAAATATTTAAAATATATTTTAATTTTCAAAGTGGAAATTTTTACACTAGATCGACACTTCCATTAATTGTAAAAAATACTTGGGTATATTTACACTAATTTTGTATAGATCTGTCAAAAGCCAAAGTGGAACACACATAAATAACATTTAAAAAAGTAATTTGTTCACTGGAGCACGAAGGCCCACGAGTCCCGGAGCCGCTGCTCGAACCACGGGGGCGTCAATGACAACGCAATGTGACGAGCAACGCACAGCAACAGCGACACATATGGCTTGTTATGGAAGCCCTCTGAAGAAATGAGACTACGAAGTTTATTTATAAACAACTGACACTGCTAGGGTCTGCGGGAAACAGAACAGCCTTCTTTCTCAGATATACTGAGTCAGTTGTGTAAACCGAGGAATCAGTGAAACGTGCGATGTTCCGTGAAGTTAGTAACCATAAATAATATAACACAGTACAACAGTAAAAGTAATATAATAAAGTACAATAATATCAATACTTTTTTATTTGCATTTTTAATACAAATATCTATAATTAGAGAAGAAGTGTACGATTAGGTTGTCTTGAGAAGTTGCAGCATTCTTGAGAAGTTGAAAATTGGAAGATTGCCGCTAAAAAAAGCTATGAGTATTGGAGAAACAGGTTTCCAAAATTCCTTCCCCTGACGAGTAAATTGAAACTTCTTCATGAAAGTGAGAATCGACCATACTCGTTAATGCCGCAAATATTTTTGATAGTGACAATGATAAACGTGTACCAATGGTCCTGGTCACCATAACGTATCGCCTGATATGAGTAATAAAGCAACTGACCAAGTGAATTCGTCTTCTGTTTCTTCTGCTGTTTTCGTCTCGTTTGCCGTCTTTTGCCATATTCATGAGACAAAAATACACGACGCTATGAGTTTTCATTGATCAGTTTGATCTTATTTAGAAAAGTATTCTTTCATTCTTGAAGATATAATTCAGAGTCTGCTGTGAATTTATGTCTTAGCTACCCTGCATCCTTTTATGCTATACTTCAGAGAAAGAAAATAATTTAAAAATAAAGCAATATTTTTCTCGATGCCTGGAACACGACACGAATTCAATTCACCCATTTCAGTGTGAACACACAACACTTCTCAAGTAAGATTATGACAGTGTTAACAGACATATTTTTGGGATGGGTTCAGTGCCTAGTATTACAAAACAGGGCGAGTTTATGCATCCACAAAGCTGCCTTCAATGTGAGTGCTGAATGGTATTTCTTCGCTTCGCAACGCGTCAACGAAGGACCTTGATTACATCAACAAAGCCAAGCCTTCAAACTACAATACAACTTCGAGTATCAACCAGCCCAAAACAGATAAAATTGTTGAAGAAAAAAGTTTCGATAATTAATAGAGTACAAAGAGAAAATTCCATGTACCTGTAACATACCCTGATCAGTAAACATACGTAAAAGAAGACACTTCTGAAGTGTGTTTTAAAGTTTCCATTCCCCTTCCATTATGCCCTTCTCAGGTATATGAAATACGGAAAAAAATGGTCCCTTTCTCGAAAGAAATGGATCCCTAAAAATTACTAGAAACACTGAACTTTGCACAATACACTAGTTATTTTCACTTGGTAAAGTCTCATTTTCACTCTAGAGATTCCTGAAACAATTGATATCCCAGGATTCCGTCCGATTCAGAATGACCCGCCACTGGCGCTGAGACACTTACAAAGAGAGTGAGCCTAGGAAGGTTGCGTGCCTCAGAATTCAGACAATAGATAAGTGACGACCGCTGAAGGACGGTGTCGACACTCCAGATACAAAGGAAGAGGGCGTCTAACGGGCTCCTACCGGCCAAGGCTCGCCTCTGCTCCGGGGTAGCCTCACGAACTTCAGACTCGCGTTCGATTCTCGATTACGTGCGCTTATAATTGAGATAATAATAGCATTTGGAATATAATTATTGGTCACTTAACAAATACGAACAAAACCTCATGGGGCAGCGCCTAAAGTTCAGGCCTTGCTCCACAATCATTAGTTTTCTAATAGGTCAACACATTCATTTCTACAACTAATAATACGCCAAGGAGGTCTGAAATACTTCGTAATCCTTTTCTCAGAATATTTACATTCGAACTACTTTCAGTCTTATTCTTTGCAAAAGTATATTGTATTGGAGACACTTGGAAAATATTTGCTATATTTACAAATTGCATAATAATGTTATGCGTATGAAGTAAAAAACTCAGAGTTGACATGCAGATCGACAAACTTGTGTTCACCTTCTGTTTTTCCAGTCAGGCAGCTAATCTGCCACATTCTGTATATTACTTACAGTTCGGAAGAATTGTCTCCAAGAGAACCCGCTTAAAGAGAAAACGCTCATAATTTACCTTTAAATACCTCCAGGGCCCCACAAATGTGTTTACCTTTACTCTTAATAACTAGTTTCCTAATTTTCTTTAGAGAAATGAAAGTGAATTTCAAATACATGCATATGCCATACCCAATAAAATTATTATTCACATTACTTAAAATTCTCTCGTATGTAATTACAATTGTACATTTAATCCATTTAAAATATACAACATAACGGTACACTCTAATTTGCACACTGATTGTATTCTGCGTGAAATAATAGAACTTTCTATAGGTATAACTGACTCCTTGAATCAAGGATTTTCATTAATTTCAACAAGAAACGAGCACGCTAAAGTCGATATAGCGAAGCTTCCAAGATGATAACCTTGTTACATTTTCAGAAGAAATGAGAATACATATTTTTTTCAGTACAAAGGCGAAAGAAGCAGTAATTAAAAATGTGTTTGGATAAAAATCGAATAGTTCTCATATTACATAAACAATAGAGTCATTGAAGTTATTTCAACGAATGCTAGCTGTACAAAAACGTCTTTTAGTTGGCAATTAACCGATTACTTATCTATATTTAATTACATTATGTATAAAAACAGTCTCCGTAGCAAAGGATTTCGCTAGTACACAACCGACAGCATTTAGAGTGACAACATATCTCTATCTTTTTCTGTCTGCGCCTCCCCCTCTGTCTCTCTACCTCTGTCTCTCTACCTCTGTCTCTCTACCTCTGTCTCTCTACCTCTGTCTCTCTACCTCTGTCTCTCTACCTCTGTCTCTCTACCTCTGTCTCTCTACCTCTGTCTCTCTACCTCTGTCTCTCTACCTCTGTCTCTCTACCTCTGTCTCTCTACCTCTGTCTCTCTACCTCTGTCTCTCTACCTCTGTCTCTCTACCTCTGTCTCTCTACCTCTGTCTCTCTACCTCTGTCTCTCTACCTCTGTCTCTCTACCTCTGTCTCTCTACCTCTGTCTCTCTACCTCTGTCTCTCTACCTCTGTCTCTCTACCTCTGTCTCTCTACCTCTGTCTCTCTACCTCTGTCTCTCTACCTCTGTCTCTCTACCTCTGTCTCTCTACCTCTGTCTCTCTACCTCTGTCTCTCTACCTCTGTCTCTCTACCTCTGTCTCTCTACCTCTGTCTCTCTACCTCTGTCTCTCTACCTCTGTCTCTCTACCTCTGTCTCTCTACCTCTGTCTCTCTACCTCTGTCTCTCTACCTCTGTCTCTCTACCTCTGTCTCTCTACCTCTGTCTCTCTACCTCTGTCTCTCTACCTCTGTCTCTCTACCTCTGTCTCTCTACCTCTGTCTCTCTACCTCTGTCTCTCTACCTCTGTCTCTCTACCTCTGTCTCTCTACCTCTGTCTCTCTACCTCTGTCTCTCTACCTCTGTCTCTCTACCTCTGTCTCTCTACCTCTGTCTCTCTACCTCTGTCTCTCTACCTCTGTCTCTCTACCTCTGTCTCTCTCCCTCTGTCTCTCTCCCTCTGTCTCTCTCCCTCTGTCTCTCTCCCTCTGTCTCTCTCCCTCTGTCTCTCTCCCTCTGTCTCTCTCCCTCTGTCTCTCTCCCTCTGTCTCTCTCCCTCTGTCTCTCTCCCTCTGTCTCTCTCCCTCTGTCTCTCTCCCTCTGTCTCTCTCCCTCTGTCTCTCTCCCTCTGTCTCTCTCCCTCTGTCTCTCTCCCTCTGTCTCTCTCCCTCTGTCTCTCTCCCTCTGTCTCTCTCCCTCTGTCTCTCTCCCTCTGTCTCTCTCCCTCTGTCTCTCTCCCTCTGTCTCTCTCCCTCTGTCTCTCTCCCTCTGTCTCTCTCCCTCTGTCTCTCTCCCTCTGTCTCTCTCCCTCTGTCTCTCTCCCTCTGTCTCTCTCCCTCTGTCTCTCTCCCTCTGTCTCTCTCCCTCTGTCTCTATCTCTCTCAGACAGGCCGGTCTTATGCCAGCAGCATCTGCAAGAAGAGAGGTTTATTGTCAGAGAAATCCGGGTGAAGGGCCAAACGTCCGCCACCAGTACCATTAGATGGCGGGGGACACCTGATACCTCTCCGAATGGACTACAGCAGCATCACTTCAGAGGACTATATCGAGGCAAAGAGAAAAGGGATGTCTTTTAAAAAAAAATGACATCCCTTTTCTCTTTGCCTCGATATAGTCTTCCGAAGTGATGCTGCTATAGTTAATGTATTTTCGCAAGTTATATATTTGGTATACAATAGCTAAAATAACTGTTTTAATATTATTAAAAGATATGTGAGATAAGCCTTGAATTTGTATACTTCGACGTACAGAACGCGAGTCTCCCACTGAAGACTTCAGTGGGAGAGTCTATGCTGAAATTATTATTTTTTGTGACTTTAATTATAATTATTGCAATTAATTTCATAGAATATTTAACAAACATCCTGTAATTTTTATCGTTTTATTTTAAAAAATCGGCGCAAAGCAAAAGGAAGGCGCAAAGCAAAAGTTCCTCAGGAAGTACCAAGAACAGGCATTGAACTTGTGCCGGATACAATGAGTGAACAGATCACGAGCTAACAAGGGAGCCGCACAGCTGGACTCGCAGGGCGTGACCGTCACAACGTCAGGATCAGGATATTTCGCAGCTCCTTCACGTCGAGTTCGTCGGACAAAAACTTCATTGAAAAGACTCAGTCGGGAGGCCAGAGGTCTATAAAATACCCCAAGCATGCAAATCATGAATATGCATGTCGTCGGTAGTCCCCAGCTGTCAGTTTACTGCCGGTTTCGAAACACGCTCACAGGATCTCCCGGGGACCATTCCGGATTCGGCAGAGGAGGAACGTGCCAGAGGCCGAACACATCACGGCGGCTGCGCCGGAGACTTCAACGCGCGAGAGCGACGAGCGAGGACGACGAGGGCGTCCTTCACGCAAAGGGCGTGGGCACGGCGTCCGGTTTGATTGATTGAGGTTCCGGGCGCGTCAACTACTAAGTTCATTAGTCCCGTAAGCGTAGGGCATGTTTTTCCTCGGGAGGGGGCGGTGATCTTTCTCCACTGGATGATGAGACCTGGCGCCGACATACCGTCGCCTAGCGAGGTTATCCTTAACTAGGTATCTCCCACCAGCGGGACACCGCCCCATCCAGGGCAAGCTTAAACCTCCGACCGGTCTCCCTGCACGGGTGGTAGTGGAGTGCATGTGAGTGGAAGTGTGGGCTAGTAAGGGAGACGTTAGGGCAAGGAAGGCGCTCGGTTCGTGGCCTGGTTGTTAGGGTACTGCTGCTGCATTCGCCTGGTGTTAATCGGAGGAATCACTGAAAACTACCGATTAGAGCAGTCGTCCGCTAGAATTTTCCTCCGGACAGCGACTGAATTCGTCTTGTCTATCTAACTAGTATGGAAAACCCTGCCAGCGTGGGGAGTGGAACCCCATGACCTGCAGGTCAGAGGCACTGTGACATCAGTTGATGCGCTGAGCCCGACAATGGCGGCGGATCGCCGTGCGGCGCGGGGGCGACGTGGAAGACGCGTGAGAGCGAAAGTGGGGGCGGCGAAGAGCGCGTCGGGCGGCGTGCCCTGCGCGCGCCGAGTCTCCCTCGCGCACACAAACTGACGGGCGCGCCCGGCCGGCTGATTACGAGGCAACGTGGCAACTGTGTTCTCTCTGGCTTCGGCTTCGGCGGCTGCAGCGGAGCACTGGATGAAGACACGGTGGCGGGGCGAAGAGGAGAGGAGAGAAGAGGAGAGAGGGCTGGCGGGCGGAGGAGTGCGGCCCGGCCGAGCTAACAGCAACTGACCGGTCTAAAACATAACCCGTACGTCCAGGAAACAAGCACACACACACACACACACACACACACACACCGGGGAGCGGAGCTGCGGCGCGGGCGCGGGCCCGCGTCGAGAGACGCAGCGGCGAGGAGCGAGTGCCGGGGAGCAGTGCGGACAAAAAACTGGTCCAGCGAGCGGCGGGAGTCGCCGCCATCGCCAGCACCACCTCCGCTGCAGCGCCTCCTGGACGGCGGCTGAGGCCGTGATGGTTTCAACCTGAGAGAAAGATATAAAGAAGAAGAGATAGAGAGAACGGGAGGGAGGGAGAGAGAGAAGTGTAGACGTTGTGGTGTTCGCAATGCACTGGTGTGACGGAAGCGAGAGGTCGGAGGCAGCGATGCTGCATCCAAAGTTGGCAAAGATATCAAAAGCTCCAGGAAGGCAGGGGTCGTTTTATCGTTTTGGGATAGAGTTGAAATTGTTACCTTGCGGCAATGGAGCCCACAATGTTATAAGAGACAGTGTAGAGGGTAGTGACCACGAAAATATATCAGGAAGTGAATTCCTTATTCCCAAAACAACCAAAATGGTGCCGCTATTGAAGTAGCAGACAAAAATACGATAACGATATAAGAAGCATTTTGTATTATTAAGTTTTCTTTGTACTCTCTGTATATATATATATATATATATATATATATATATATATATATATATATATAGAAATGATGGAAATTATGAAATGCAATGCTAAGTATTCTTCTGTAAAATTTTTTTAACATTACATACATTACATTGAATTTCCTTTTTGTGTGCCAAGTATTTTGTTTATTTTAAAACGTAGTCTTGAATGAGAGACGTGTACTGCTGCGCGTGTTTTCTGCTCCCGTGCGCCAAAAGGTGGCGAGCTGTGATCGAACACGTTCAGTGGTTCCGTGCTTTGAGTTTTATCAATTTATTTTTTATATAATTACACGGTTGAGAACCATGAGAAGTCCGAATGTCTTAACGGGAGCCATAAACACTTTACGAAGAGGCGTGGCTGAACAGCATTCGCGGCGGAGGAATACTTCTCTGAAGTACACGTGATGTTCACTTGTTTAGTGAACTGCCATTTCGGTTCTTTAGGCTGATTCTTCTATGCCGTCGTAGTCCTCACCGCCACCGCCATCGCCATGCGGCGCCTCTAGCTGCCCACGTGGACGCCCTGACCCTCGCCCTCGAAGTAGAGATGCGACAACGAGAACAAAACATCGTTGTTCGCAAACATCGATGTACAAAATTAAAACATCATTGTTAAAAATACATCGACTACAAACCATCGATGTTTTTAGATTGCTTCAGCTAACACCGTGTTGCGTTCGTGTTCATCAATTCACCAAACAAAGGTACGAGAAGAATTGGCAGACCCCACCACGTATTTGTTGCCCACATCTCAATGTGACAAATGCGTATGAAGAAAGAGGAAATACAAGGGCATGGAGATCGTCTCGGTCGAGAGTGTTTGGTGGATGAGTAGTGCAAACAGCGTTCCTTTGGTTCCAACACATAATTTCTACATATAACTGTTACAATCCATTCTACACAAAACTGTTACAATCGGTTTTTATTTCATATTTTAACTTTTGCAGAATTATAATGATGTGAATTTCGCATTCAGAAACAAAACATCGGAAAAGAAAAAGACATCGATTACAAAACATCGATGTTAAAAAACATCCGCGTTAATACATCGATGTTTCTACAAAAATATCGATGTTTTAAAAACATCGACATGGATGTCGTGCCCACATCCCGAAGGTCGGCGATTGCTTCGGCCGTGAGAGGCGCTGCCGTCGCTAATTCCCTCAACCGGCCCCGCCGACGTAATCACGGTGATACTCTTTATAATTTTCATCAATCATCATTTAAGTATCACTGTCATTATCGTTGCTATTATCGAGGACTAGGTACGATTTTCGTAAAGTATATCGTTTTAATGTTTTGGATGTTGCTTCAACCAAAAGACCACCGTGGCTGGATCCCGTTTGAAATATTCGGGCATCAATGATTTGTTTACGTATTTACTTTTTTATTTTTTGAGGGAATTTCTAGTTTGATACGGTGAATTGCGTGCAAATAGATGCAATAATTCTGAGGGTAATTTAAGAAGAGTATTAAGAATATATAACTCGTTAATAGAATCGAGATAATTCGAAAACAAAATTTAGAATTCTGTGGCCAATTCAAATTAATTATTTTATTACATTACGTGCGTTAATTTACGGACAACTTAATTGTTTGATATTTCTGACAAACAAAATGGATCACGTCATAGATTCTACATAAGAAGAGAATGATATACGGCAAAACTATGAATTCAGGCAACAAAATGTGATAAACTGAACTTTTATTTAATAAAGCTGAAATGCTCTCTCTCGTTGTATGGGAAGTGTATCTATTTCAAAGCCGACATTTGAAGTTTTGTGTCGATATTTTAACTAGGAACGAGCCCCGCGGCTGGCATTGGCGCACTGACGAGCAACGCGGTAAATCTCCATCGTGAAACACACCAGCAGGACTTTCCCTTTTCAAATTCTGATCTTCAGAAAAAGACGCAAAATTCTGCATGTCAAAGTTTTACCACAGTTTTTTAATATAAGTTATTTGGACTATAATCTTTGGATGCTAGATCCAGAATCTAGAAATTTTGGAATGTAGATGTTCTTTATTTCCCCGTCTTGATACTATATTCAATCCATTGTACCTCATGGGCCACGACGTACTACAAATATTAAATTGTATGTAAGTATTTTCGATAAAAAACAACAATAAATTCCTCTATATTAATCAACAGCGGTCAGAGAACGAGTTTTTAAGAAAGAATACCACGAAAGGAACTAAAATCAGGACATTTATCTCGGCAAGTGGAGTAAGATTGGTGGGAATAAAACTGCGAAAAGAGAGGGACGCGTTAGCATAAAAATTTCTTCTGAAACCCTTGGCAAGCATTCGGCGTTGGAAACACGCAGACTGGCGGACGTTTACACCCAACATTCACGGCTCTCCCGATTTGGGCGCGAGCTCCTCCAGCGAGCACGGCGAGTAAATAATCCCGGCGAGAGGCGGCGTGTCAGGCGGACACGCCGTGCGGCGCGGCACGGCACGAAACGATACGATACGACACGATACGACACGATACGACACGATACGACACGATACGACACGATACGACACGATACGACACGATACGACACGATACGACACGATACGACACGATACGACACGATACGACACGATACGACACGATACGACACGATACGACACGATACGACACGATACGACACGATACGACACGATACGACACGATACGACACGATACGACACGATACGACACGATACGACACGATACGACACGATACGACACGATACGACACGATACGACACGATACGACACGATACGACACGATACGACACGATACGACACGATACGACACGATACGACACGATACGACACGATACGACACGATACGACACGATACGACACGATACGACACGATACGACACGATACGACACGATACGACACGATACGACACGATACGACACGATACGACACGATACGACACGACACGACACGACACGACACGACACGACACGATACGACACGATACGACACGATACGACTCGATACGACACGATACGACACGATACGACACGATACGAAAGGATACGACACGATACGATACGACACGATACGACACGATACGATACGACACGATACGACACGATACGACACGATACGATACGACACGATACGACACGATACGACACGATACGACACGATACGACACGATACGACACGATACGACACGATACGACACGATACGACACGATACGACACGATACGACACGATACGACACGATACGACACGATACGACACGATACGGCACGATACGACACGATACGACACGATACGACACGATACGACACGATACGACACGATACGACACGATACGACACGATACGACACGATACGACACGATACGACACGATACGACACGATACGACACGATACGACACGATACGACACGATACGACACGATACTATACGATACGATACGATACGACACGACACGACACGAGATACGACACGACACGATACGACACGACACGATACGACACGACACGATACGACACGACACGATACGACACGACACGATACGACACGACACGATACGACACGACACGATACGACACGACACGATACGACACGATACGACACGATACGATACGACACGATACGATACGACACGATACGACACGACACGATACGACACGACACGATACGACACGACACGATACGACACGATACGACACGACACGATACGACACGACAGGGAACGGAATTACACGGAGCAAGTCACGAGAGGGGAAGCCGCAGATTGCTGACACATGCTGCCATCCCAGGTGTGTCTTATCCTTTTCAACTCCGGGCCAAATTGTTTAAGTAGGAAGAGGGTGCAGACCATCTAACTTATTAACAAAAAATAAGTGGAGTAATTTTCTGATTATGCGTGTTATATAAGCAATAGTTTTGTATACGAGAATGTTGTTTCATAAAAAATACTTAATATTGACACTGATGATAACTTAAACACAAAGATTTCTTATTTAATGTAACCCTTACAACTACTCATTGATGATTTTTTACTTTCTCGCTATGGAGTAGAGGGTACGCTAAATAATGTTGTGCGAAAAAAACGGAGAGTTTTCGGGGGAGAAACTTATTACGGGGCCCTGGTAATGAAAAAGCGGATAAATCCAGTTGCTAAATGTAGGGGGGAAATGATCTATTACGTGGTGAAGCCAGAATCCATGTTTTGTGGGTTCTTCATACCAAAGAATCGAATGACGGTAAAACGTCTGTCCGTCCGTCTGTGAACAACGCTTACGGATAAACCGTTCAGCTGATTTTCTTCAAAATTGATATTCCCCAAACGATCTGGATGATGTTGCGCCCCCTTGAATTTGAAATTGATAATTTTAATTTGAGGAGATTCTTTATATGAAGCCCCATGAATATTTTCTAAATTCTCAAAAACGAAAGGCTCCATTGTTTTTAATTCGAGTGTGTGTGTGTGTGTGTGTGTGTGTGTGTGTGTGTGTGTGTGTGTGAAATAGAGTATAGGACGTTAATGAGAATGGTGCAGGTCTCATGTTCATTAAAAACCCTGATTTTTTTGAAAAGTGCGAAGTTCGAAATTTTTTCTACAACTAAAATATTAAAGATAGAGATTTTTTCCTTAACTAAATCTGTTTCTAAAAAACACATTCTGAAATAAGTTCGTGTACAATTTTTTAAAAATTTGAGTACATTTTACATGAAAATACGGGCGAAAAATTACGTGTTTTAGCACAACTAGTTTGATTTTGATGTGTGTATTTGATTTTAGCTTCAGATTAATCTTACTGTTGCCAGTTAGCGGTGTTCCCAGGCTGGGAGTAAGTTGTGTCGAGAGGCTTTTGTCGAGCATGTCGGAATCCCATCGCCGTATTTAGCACATTTGGCCTGCCTGGCTGACTTCCTTCCTCACATAGCTAAAGAATCTGAGGCGTTTAAATTAGAAAGCCACGATTAGAAAGCTAGTTTTGCCCCAACCGGGAATCGGACCTTGGATCGCACTCGAAAGCTAGCACGCTATGTGTCACCAAGGAGTTTATTATTTTATACCAAGTTTAAGTGTACTCGCAGTTATTCCGACCAGTAAGATTGATTTCAAATGCTCACTTGACAGAGAAGAGTTTAGACATTTCATCTTTAAACATTTGTATATCGACCCCAATACATTGCATGAGCAAAATTCTTTATGTTGTTTTAAATTCCGTTAAACCATCTCCCGTTCAAGCGTGAGAGATTGCGATCTTTGAATGAATCTCTATACATTTCATTCGAAGTGTAACTCAAACGGCAAATCTTCACCTTCACAACTGAATGGGTATTGAAGCAATTTGAAATTTCTTAGAAATTTAGTCCATTCTGAAATATTGTCCATTCCAATTGAAAATCATTAAAAACTCTTAGAGTGATTTTTCAATTGTTGGTATATATTTCCAATATCTTAAGTTCGACCAGAAATTATAATTCAGGCTAACAAACCTGTCTTCAGAGAATCGTGAAAACGCATTTCTCTACCAAAAACCAAACAATATTGACTATTTATATATTTATTTATAATTTGTGTTTGCGGAATGTCTAAAATGTATTTGTTTGTTAAGGCCAGTCAAAACTGCTACGCGGGCCGTATCCAGCTATAGTTTGGAAGGTCCTTATTTACATAACTTACTGATATGCTTTTAAAAGAGACGTGAGTAAATTAGACTCCAGCCCAATGCTCGGCAGAAATCGTAATTAATTCGCCTCTACATTTGTTGCACAGCTTCCACCCCGCACGCGCTAACATTTTGATGCGACTTCTTCACCCGCGGCCACACTCATTGGCTACTACCGGCTTAGGGAATGGCTCAGGCCATCGACTCGTGTGTCTGCAGTGCCTCTGACAGGGGTTCTGGGGTTCAAGACCCGTGGGAGGATTACGTAGCTGGGTCGAATTCAGAAACCGCCTGAAGAATTCTAGCGGATGGCTGCTCTGATCGGAAGTTTTCCTGGTTTCTCCTATCAACACCAGGCGAATGCCGGAGCAGTACTCTTGCAAACGGACCTCGGACCGCGCGCGATCTTTACTTCCTCTTCTTTATCATATCCTTATCACTTACACACACTCACTACACTATCACACACGTCGGGAGACAAGGCGGGAGCTTAGAGCTCGTCCTGCCTGAGGCGGTGCCCTGTTGGTGTGAGATACCTGGTTGGGAAAAACCCGCAAGCAGACGTGTACGTAGTTCGGCGCCGGATCTCGCCATCCAGCGGGAGGGGGACATCGCCACCACCTCCCGCAACAAAAACATGCACTACACATACAACACTAATGACTTACCTTCTTGACAAGGAACTAATGAAAGCGGCGAACTAAGATAATGAAGTGGTCTGTATTCTGGTCATTCTACCAATTTTTTTTCAGTACTATTAATATTTTCCGATCTGGAATAGGGTAAATAGTAATGGTTTAATTTCATTTATATTTGATTAATCAATAGTAAATAGAAAATAGTAATAGTATAGGAGAGAAGTTACAATGCCTTCACGATTTTTAAATTGTTGAGAGATTCAGCTCAACCAACGCCCTCTGGAAAGCAATTAATCTCTGTTAATTCAAGGTGTCATTGGCTTAACACATCTCACTACACACGCACGCACCTTTGGCTTTTATTCGCACTCCATGAAAGTACCGACTCGAAATAATTAACTAAAAAAGAACCTAAAAATACAAACCGTGAACAATTGTTCATTGTCGCTTCTTTTTCACTTTGCGTCGCAGTAAATGAAAGGAATAATTGTTGTCACAGTTTTTGCTTTTGCATTAGACCTTCATCCACCCTTATTGTGGTATAACCCCCATCCATTTTATTTATATGTATTTTTACTGCCTCTGTTCTTTGTTTACACAATCTTTACGTATAAATGTGTTTCAAAACAGCTGAACGATGACGAGAGGAAGCACGTGTACATTAAAAGTACATTAAAATTAGTGTACATTAAATTGAATGTGATTTAATGTAATTCATTATAATTACATTCATATACTTTTACATTAAAAGTATGGCAGAAATTTCTGACTTTGCTTTTTACTTCTCCTTCAAGAGCAAATTCTTCTACTCTTCTAATCTTCAGTTATAACATGACTCAATACAATGCGAAAAGATGGTATCTTATAACTATTTACCTTCCTTGGACGTAGAACAACCTGATGGTCAGTTAATTTTGACAGCGGAGTCTATTATGCCCCACAAATATCCATCCGGCCTCCTCAGAGCGGCGAATTTGGATGCATTGTTACGAGCGTCAACTTACTCTGCAGCAATTATTGACACTCATGTGAAAAGGGCGATGGCTTATAACAGGGTGATGAGGGCTTATTGGAGGATAAAATTGGAAGGAAACCGTGTAAAGTCACAGCAGTCAGGTAGTTACAAGGATTTTAGAGAATGGGCGAGATAGAAAGACCTCGGATGGAGGGCCATCTTACATCGGGGCACAATCTACTAGTTGTGTGAACCAGACATTAAAAACTGAATATAATTGTACATAACGTTCTAATGAACTGTTCCTAACACAATGTTTTCATTTAATTTATCGCATATACTTTGCTGTCTTGAGAGCTTTCTTTTTCTTAAATTTATAGTATTTACTATTTAACACATAATACCTGAATGTTTTTAAACTACTTTATACCATTTCGTAATTTTATCGACGAAAACCAATGCTTAAATTCCTCTTTAATTTTATGATATTATTTTGTTAATATAATTATTTTCAGATTGACTTTTGTTACAAAATAGATATTTCCTTTAGCATTGTATCAAGTTAACGATATTTTATAGATATTTAAATATATCAAAAATTTAACTAAAAGCCATCGCCCAATACCTCATTATATTTAATGAGAGCTTTAGGTTACTACAATCTCTTTATATTATTGTTTCTCACAAACAGGAAAATAATATTATAATTTCAATTTCAATTAAGTTGACGACGTACATGTTTTACAAATATTATCCAAATACATTGATTGTACATTTCGGTAATAGTGGGGCTTGTGAGATGGTACGGGGATATTTCCCAAGGCAAGGATTCCGACAAAATGACGTTTTAAAAGTTTTTCATATTTTTATTTGACTTTTCCAATTATATTATTTTCGTCGGTTACTGACGGTTGGCGCGCACTCAACCATGTTTCGTAGTGGTCACGGCGCCAAACAAAAAGGAAAGCGTTCAGAAATTCTCTGCCATCCTAAGATAATATTCTTTTTTTTTGTAAAGAAATGCGAAGACAAGTGATATTGAAAATGTTAATACTGTATAATTTATTTTGGGGAGTTGCTTGCGCCATTACAGTACTTCTTCCCTCCATTTTATCTTTCTCGGTCTTGCCTGATCAAAGTAAATGTTGACAATAGCTATTGCCGTTGCATATACTTTTGAAGCCATATAAGACTGACAATTTATGAATGCATAAAAAATCAGCTAGAACTTCCCCAACTCATAAACGAATATCCAAATCGAAATAGCTGGTTATTTGTTTCTTCACTGAATACAGCCACAAGTCACCGCACAGTAGAGCAAAGAAAGAGTCGCAGTGCCGGATTTATTTCGCTTTCGCATGCGTAACTTCTCTGCTTGTGCGCATTCTCACCCGCATTGAATTTGCCTTCTCTTCTTCGTCTCGACCAACAAAGGAACAGTTGACAAACAGACGTAGCTGACGATACAAGCAACACAGACAACAAAATTGAGGATCATAAGAGAACAGAAATAAATCGTTAATTCACAAAAACGAAACTCCATGGAAATAGGCAGTTAAAGATATGTTTTTTTCTACTCTCCCACTGCCCGATGCATGTCGAACAAAGAAACAGTTGTTGTGTTGCGAGTTTTTTCTCTTTTGCATACCGCGCGAATCTTCTTCCTCCTTTTTCGCTCGACTGTTGTGCGTCTTTCCATCGTTTGCAATCGCTACTCTTTCCCGCCCGCCGCCGAGGTGAGGTTCCTAGTGATGGAAAATTTTACCCAAATATCGATATTTCGATACATCGCCAAAATGTTGTTCGTGTCGATGAAAACACCGACAAAAAACATCTATGTTTGAAATATCTATATTTTAGATATGATAAACCAGGTGGTATTTTCCCATCCTATTTCCATTTTAATAATAATACTTAAATGAGTTATATTATATTGTTTCGTTATGTATAAATAAATTTTTTAAAAAAATCTTTATCGAATGTAAAGAAGGAAATAAAAAATAAAGCACATCGTGTTTTGCTATTCTTCCATTTATTCACTTTCATTCACAACTCATTGCAGTAAAACATTTTCGATATAATGTGATAATGAAATTTTCTTTTAAAATAACCGATGTTTCTGAAAAAATATATCGATGTGAAGAAAACATCGAACACAAAACGTCGATGTCAATATTTCTTTGTTTCTGCTCCAAAATATCGACGCTTTAAAAACGTCTACAAGGCTTTCTCCTACGTCCCCGCCTCTCGCCCACTCCCGCTGCCGCTGCATGCCATCTCCCCATGGCTTCGCCCCGCGCCGCTCGCAGGGTTTCTGCGATTCACAAAAGCACATTTCACTCGGCCGACGCGGCGCGGCGCGGCGCGGCGTCCTCTCGGCTTGTCACAAGTAATGCAGGAGAAGCGCGCCTACATAATACGCTTTGTAAAGCAAATGGGCAGCCTCCTTGTGCTGTCAATTCCCCGGGCGCAGAGGCCAGACCGCGTCTGCGCACTGTAGCACGCGTTGGAGGGAAGCGGGCAAAAATAGCATTTCTCCAATGAAACGACATTCGCAAGTACTGCTTTGCAGACCGGAAACTTTTTCGATCGAGGCCCGACAGACGAAAACACGTGTGTTGATGTTTGATTGACAATGATTCCGGGCGCGTTAACTACTGAGGTAATTAGTCCCGTAAGGGTAGTGCAGAAGGAGGTGGCTGTGGTCTCTCCCGCTGAATGGCGAGATCCAGCGCCGACCTACTAGTAGGGATTCCCTCATCCAGGTATCTCCCACCAGCGGGCAACCGCCCCAGCCGGGACAAGATCTAAGCTACCGACCGGTCTCCCGGCGTGAGTGGTAGAGTAGGGCATCTTAGTGTAAGTGAAGTGTTGATGAAAAACGCTTGAAATCCATGTGTTGATTTTCCCACAACACAGAATATGAAAGAAGCGTGAAGTAATACTGGTACAATGAAAATCATGACACCTGGACGTAGATTTTTATGTCTACGCGATACGATTTAAAGTTGCAGAAGATTGAAAATCAGCAATACAAGCTTCGGTGAATGTTAGGCCCTAGAGCTAAGGTCTAAAAATGACGGATTTTCGCCGTCAATGAAAAAGCTGGGCGAAGCCGACTACTTATTTGACGAGAATTCTAGAGACCGACCACTATGATAGGTCGTCTTCATTACCAATTCCAGGAAGATGAACCCGGCTGTTTCAGACCAACTGATGCCACTACTATGCGTCTGATGGAGAGATTCTAGGGTTAGTGTCCAGACGGTAGTAGGATTTCATATGTACCTGTTTTTAAGACTCAAATGTTACTGCAGTGTTGGTATAAGCAAATTTGGCTTTCAATGATTCCATATTATGACAGAAATAAAAGTAATACACATTTTGTAAGAAATATAATTAGAGAGTAATGATAAGACCGTCACACACATGCGAAGCACTGGCTAAAATATTTTATTGCGGAAACTGCTGCAATTGAATTAATTTTATTTTTATGCATGTAAAACAAGACTCTCAGAAATATCTGAATAGGACACTCCTGCTCAAAATATTACCCTAGTTTGCATCCAGGTAGTATTGTGAAGACAGACCGGCTCCCTGTCACACAGTGTCTAGTACAACGAAATAAGCGAACAAAATAGAACTCGAAGAAACTGGCAGAGAGACCAATTCTCGATGCTTGACGCTCAATATTGTTTTACATTCACGGGCATGTAATGTAGAGCATAATCACATAAGTCTGATAGTTGCTAAACTCGTGGAGTTAAAGCAGTACACGTTTTCTCGCATTATACGTAACTTTCAATTTGCAATTTTCTAAAATTCTTAGTTTAGCGGAAATTAAATCGCTGCCTTTTTTCGTAAGTGTACTTTGTTCTTTTTAAGAAAAAAATGTAAAGAAAAAGTGTTGAGCCATTTTTGAGAATATTTTAGAATCAATTCACTTCAAGCAAATATTATTCAAAAAACTACTCATATTTTCGAAATTTTCTCCATCTTATAAATATCTAAATTTTAGAACAGATCATTGAGGAGGAATATTGTATCAATATTGTATTACGCTATCTTATTTTTTTTCGATTTTAGAACAGAGAGATGACCGAAAATGAGACCAGCGCAAATTTTGTAAGCATACCTTGTTCTATTCGAGGAAAAATTAAACAAGAGTATGTGGTGATTTTGAGAAAAAATTTACTAATTGCCTACATTTCCTGCAAAATTACGCGAAAACTACCCATATTCTTGCAAAATTGTACACGCCCTTATTTAAAGATATACTCGTATTTTTTAAACATATTTAATTAAGAAAAAATATCTACCTTCAATATTATAGTTGTAGGAACAGGCCGAACAAGTTCTGAACTTTTGCAGTTATAAAAAATTCAAATAAAATGAAACCTCAGACGTCGTTGCGGGTTCGAGAAAAAATTAATGCCACAATTTGGAACCATTTTTGATAATATTTTGAAAATGTTCGAATAAAACTTTATGTAAAGAACTCCACAAATTCAAAATAAAAATTTTAAATTCGCAGAGTCGCAACTTACGCCAGATCGATGGGGAATAATCAATTTTTAAGAAAATCGTCTGATCGGTTTAGTCGCTTGTGTTAACAACGGACTGTTCTGTCTTCACAACAATGTGATCCTATAATCTTTGTGATAACAATGGTTCAAGCAGTTGAGTTCTGGACTACATAAGGACTCCTTCACAATGTCATTCAATACTGAAGCTCTTCGACAGGAATTGCTTCCAGAGGAACAGAAATTTCACTCTCACATAGGTCTCTCAGATAGATAACACCCATTATCCATCCTTATATACAGATAACATCCATTAGGAATCTCAGGCAATTCCAAAAAGAAGCCCCGGCAAAAACGAAATAGTGGCGGTGGTACAAAAAGACACCGACTTTCTTCAACTAGTTAGCTCATCTTTATATTAGGTTGTGGCTTCCTTTCTGATTTCGCCCGAGGCCCTTCCACGACTTTCAAAATGACCACTCGAACCCAGGATCTCGAGGGGCTACAGGCCTCGAGTAAAACAAAATGTCGCTTATTTTCAGCTATTTGCGAGATTCGCGCTGCCGTGCGGAGGCCGCGGCTGCGGAGAAGAGCAGATACGGAGAAGGCTGCTGCGCGTGGCTGCAGCGGGCGCTGCGATCCGAGAAATCCGCGCTCCCGCTCGGCATTTCTTCTGCTTCGGCCTTCGAGGAGCTTCGCCGAATTGTAACTTGTGGAATTGCAATGTTTTTTCAAACTTTGCAAACGAAAACAAAGATGGTTCCACATGCAACAAAATTATTGACGTATCTTGAATCAGTGTGAAGATTGGAAAATGAAACAATTATCGTGTGCCCATTTACAACGATTTTTTCAAAAACCAACTTCTTTTCTTAATTATGATTCTTCTCTCACATTACAATGTTAATCGTATTTAATAGTATATTATACTAGTTTATCATGTTAAGGTTTATTGCAAAAGTACATATTCTAAAAACAACGACATTAGGAACGGATTTTCAATTGTGAACGAAAGCAAGAAAGCATCATCAATGAGTTGCAAACGTTCTTTTTTGTGTGCCTTATAAATTTATAATAAAATCGAAAAGATTTGCAAACAACTTTACTACGGTGTACCGGATATTTGACATCTGTGCGACAGAGTGGGGTTGGAGATCCGGTTTACCATCACCCCCCCCCCCACTATTAGCTCGCTGCAATTGGCTAAATATGTGACGCGCAGTTATTCGTGAGAAATATGTCATAATTTGTGTCTTAAGATCACATTTTATAAATGATTTCTTGCAACGGAAAATGTAGTTTTTATTGCTGGGAAACAAAAAACCTCTTTATGAGATGTATATTTCATTAAAATATTATAACCGGAACAGAAAGCTCATACGAAAAAGTAATTGTTAAGTTATTCGAAAACTCGTCAAGTATCTACAACTGTATTTACATCGTATATAGACATTACTCTTTATTACATTGCAAATGTTTTTCTACTCTTCACTTCTCACTCTTAAGCGTCACCTTTTCTTCAATATTCAAATCAACACAAGGGATAAATAGTGTTCATTTTGCTCGAAGCAGTTTTTTCAAAAATATTAAAAGATCACACAAAATTAGTACGTAAACTATCTTATATTTTTTAGTTCAGATTTTTCCTTCTAACAGGAAACTGTTTCTTGCAAGGGCTGCTCTTACGCTCAACGCCCCCTGCATTAGACACCGGGATTTTCATTGATTTCACCAGGAATCAGTTTGCCCTCGAAAGAGCGCAGTATCTAAAGTTTTTCCGTTTGAACATAAATATGAAAGGGTTTGTAATAATATTAGTCACATCAGTTACAGTAAACCTGCCGCTAATTATAAGTAAATGTGAATACCTCAGTTTTGGTCGAAGTGAGCCTCATCTTGTTACTGTTCCCAGCCTATCATAAATATCTATAGGACATGTAACTTGTGATTGATCTTTTGCAATTTTCGAAAACTCCGTTTTCAACCGACGTGAGACCTGCTCCATTTTCTTAAGCGTCCTTCACACTATTTACATGAACGTCCATCACAAACTTTAATGAAAAATCGATGGAGTCATTTTTTTGAAAATTTGGAAAATGCCCCACGGGCTTCGTGTAAAGTACCCCCCAAAATAAAAAAAAAATATTAGTTTCAAATTCCAAGATCCCGCGACATAAGCCAGATCGATTGCAGAATAGCAATTTTGGAGAAAATGGGATGAACGGATTAATCAC